>PVKP010010779.1:45609-63768 GCA_004027715.1 Plecturocebus donacophilus | reverse complement strand
ATTCCTTTTTACCCTTTTTTCTGTCATCTTGCCTTCTCGTTTTATTTCATTGAGTTGATCTTCGACCTCTGATATCCTTTCTTCTGCTTGGTCAATTCGGCTGTTGAAACTTGTGCATGCTTTGCGAAGTTCTCGTGTTGTGTTTTTCAGCTCCATCAATTCACTTATGTTCTTCTCTAAGTTGTCCATTCTCGTTAACGTTTTGTTAAATCTTCTTTCAAGGTTCTTAGTTTCTTTGCATTGGGTTAGAACATGTTCTTTTAGCTCACAGAAGTTTCTTATTATCCACCTTCTGAAGCCTGATTCTGTGAGTTCATCACACTCATCCTCCGTCAAGCCTTGTTCTCTTGCTGATGAGGAGCTGTGATCCCCAGTAGGAGGAGAGGCATTCTGATTTTGGGTGTTCTCAGCGTTTTTGCACTGGTTTCTTCCCATTTTTATGGATTTATCCACTTGTCTTCTTTGTAATTGCCGACTTTCAGATTGGGTCTCTGAGTGGACGTCTGGCTTGTTGGTGATGAAGTTTTTTCTGTTTCTTAGTTTTCCTTCATGGGACGCCCCTTCCCCACAGAGCTGGGCCTTCCCGGGTTCAGCTGTGTTTGTTCTCGGTCCTCAGCGCTTCCAATTGCTGTTCTCCTTGTGGGGATTGGACCAGCCGAGCCCGACTAAAAGGGCATCCAGTCCCGTACAGTCGGCACCGAGAAGTGCCGCGCAGGCCAAAAGAGTCGTGCTGGCGACCCATGTGGCTCCTTCACCGGGAATCTCCCGGTCTGTGGGCATCAAAAATTCGTCTGCAATTGCAGCATCCACTCGCTCTCTGCGCTTTCACTGGGAGCTACAATCCTGAGCTGCTGCTACGTGGCCATCTTGGATCTCTCTCTGACCGGTGATGAAGTTTTTTATTTCTTAGTTTTCCTTTGGCGGACGCCCCTTCCCCACAGAGCCGGACCTTCCCGGGTTCGCTGTGCTTGCCGTGAAACTCTCAGTCCTCAGCGCTTCCAATTGCTGTTTTCCTTGTGGGGATGGGACCAGCCGAGCCCAACCATCCCGTTTACTCCGCACCGGGAAGCGCCGCGCTGGTGCGCCGGCAAAACAGCCGCGCCGGCCAAAAGAGGCGCGCTGGTGACCGTGTGGCTCCTCTGCCGGGAATCTCCCGGTCTGTGGGCAACAAAAATTCGTCGGAAAGTGCGGCGTCCACTCGTTCTCTGCGCTTTCACTGGGAGCTACATTCCTGAGCTGTTGCTAATCGGCCATCTTGGATCTCTCTGCTTCTGACACAGTTTCTTCATTGCATCATTGGTCTTTAACATTTGGTACGTTTTTACAGTGGCTGGTACTGGTTGTTCTTTTCCATGTTTAGTGCTTCTTTCAGGAGCTCTTGCAAGGTAGAGATTTCATCTGGTGGTGACAAAATCCCTCAGCAATTGCTTCTCTGTAAAGGATTTTATTTCTCTTTCACTGATGAAGCTTATTTTGGCTGGGTATGGCTTTTCTTGAGGAATATCTTTGTGGTATTCTATTTCCTAGATTTGAATGTTGGCCTGCCTTACTAGGCTGGGGAAGTTTTCCTGGATAATATCCTGAAGAGTGTTTTCCAGCTTGGATTCATTCTCTCCATCACAGTCAGGTACACCAATCAAGTGTAGATTAGATATTTTCACATAATTCCATATTTCTTGGAGGCTTTGTTCATTTCTTTTCACTCTTTTTTTCTCTGATCTTGCCTTCTCATTTTATTTCATTGAGTCAATCTTCAATCTCTGATATCCTTTCTTCTGCTTGATCCATTTGGCTATTGAAACTTGTGTATGCTTCACAAAGATCTCTTGCTGTGTTTTTCAGCTCCATCAAGTTGTTTATCTTCTTCTCTAAGCTGGTTATTCTAGTTAGCATTTTGTCTGACTCTTTTTCAAGGTTCTTAGTTTCTTTGCATTGGGTTAGGACATGTTCCTTTAACTCAGAGAATTTTGTTATTACTCACCATCTGAAGCCTCTGTCGGTCAATTTGTCAAACTCATTCTCCATCCTGTTTTATTCCCTTGCTGGTGAGGAGTTGTGATCCCCTGGAGGTGGAGAGTTGTTCTGGTCTTTGATGATTTCATCTTTTTGCACTAGTTTTTTCCCCATCTTTGTGGATTTATCTACCTTTGATATTTGAAGTTGTTGATTTCAGATGAGATCTCTGAGTGGACATTCTTTCTGTTGATGTTGAAGCTATTTCTTTTTCTTTTTCTTTTTTTCTAGTTTTCCTTCTAACAGTCTGGCCCCTTTGCTGTAGGACTTCTGGAAGTCCATTCCAGATCTTGCTTGCCTAGGAATCATCCCTGGGGGCTGCAGAACAGCAAGTGTTGCTGCTTGATCTTTCCTCTGGCATCTTTGTCCCAGAAGCCTACCCACCAGTTATCAGCCAGAGCTCTCCTGTATGTGGTGTCTTTTTGGTTATGCAGGGGTCAGGGAGTCACTTAAGGAGGCCGTCTGTCCCTTGTCTGCCTGCAGAGGCGCTGCTGGGCTGCCATAGGCTCAGTCCAGCTGCTGTGTAAGCTTCCTCTGGCTTTTGTTTACACAGGTAAGATCAGCTATGGCGGACGCCCTTTCCCATACCAAGCTCGATCATCCCAGGTTGAGCTTGAACTGATGTGCTGGCTGTGAAACGCTAAAGTGAGAGGACTTCAGTTTGCTGGTCTTTTTCAGGGTGGGACCCACCAAGCCATATCACCTGTCTCCCTGCTTTCAGCTCTTGCTCTTTCTGGGGAATGGGAAGTTCCATCCCACAGGTGCTCTTGGTGCTGCCAAAGCATCCATCCAGATCTGTGCAGACAACCCACAGTGCTGACCAGAGCTGCTGCTTAAATCTGTGCTAGTAACTCACAGTGCTTTTTAGCCTGGTGGGGATCTCCTTGTCTGTGGGTTGCAAAGGCCATGGGAGAAGCACAGCATCTGAACCGGGGTACCCTAGTGGAAGAGTCCCAGATCCTCTATCCAATTGTACTTCCTGAGTGGGGCAGCACCCTGCCCTGCCTTGGTTTGCCTTCCTTGGGCTACACCCACTGTCCAACCAGTCCCATTGAAATGAATCTGGTACCTTGGTTGGAAATGCGGAGATCGCTCACTTTCTGCATCGCTCTCCCTGGGAACTGCATTCCAGAGCTGTTCCTGTTCAGCTATCTTGGAGGAAATCCTCTCCAAGCTCATTACTAATGATTATGCACAATTTTACTTGTATACTCTATTTCATTGTACTATCATTTACTTAATTGCCTACTATTGGGTATTTTTGTTTCTAACATTGCATTATTATTAACAGCACAAAGCAAAAATTAATTGTAAAAATTGGTTATGAATAAAAATCAAATGAATTTTGAATTGTAAAAACAAGCAAAAACTTCCAACATTAAACACAGTAAAAATAGACTCAGAACAATTTTGAAAAAATTCCCCCACGTGAACTAGTTACCAACTCCACCTGCTATATTCATTCTAAAACAATTAATTGTTATAACAAAACAGATTTTGAACAATTGCCTCTGACTTTTAGTAGTTTAACATGTTTGTATTTATATTATCTATTATATTATCAATTTTAATTGATATTTCATACATATATACCACTTTGACATTTTTATCAAGCTTAAGATTTTTATCATGTTTTATTCATTTAATAAATCAAGTGGCTTCCCACAATTTTTCTGTTTTCTGAAATAAAGTATCTAACATGGAAGCTATCTATTCTGTGGTATTTGAAATAATTAATTAGTAAATCTCTCAGTATTTGATATATTTTAGAAAGTGGCATTTAATACATTTCACAATTTCTCATATATATGAAGAAATTATATATATAGGCCTGTATAGATTTTTCAATTTATGTCAACTTTCATATTTAAAATTTTTTTTGTTGACATTCTGCCATTTGTTTGAGTAATTAAAATTAATTACAAGTAGTAAATCATAATACTTAACAAATCTTATTTCCATCTCCATTTTCCTTTTATTTTTATTTGTCTTTTATTATATTGACTTGCTTGGAATTTTAAATCTTATATTATTGGTTTATCAGCAAAATTAGCTTTCAGATTTGTCATTGATCTACTGTTTTTCTAGGGTTTAAAACATTTTCTCCTCATGTAAACATCAGCATTTCTAGAAATACTGGTGTCCAGGTACTATCGATTGCTGGAACTTTTAATAATGTTTCAATAGCCTAAATTTCCAAATTTTAAGGACTGATTTCACAAACACATTGATATGTTAAAGAATAGGTATCATTATTTCACAGGTGGCATACTTAAGAAAACTTTTTTTGTGAAAAAAATGACTGAACTCATACCACAATATGTAGAAATATATTTAAATATTTTTATCTGCACCTAATATGATCAAATTTATAGTGTTTTTAATTTATTTGAATTTCTAAATGTTCTACAGTAGTGATCTTGCATTTTTCTCTGACATGATTACAGCTGTCTAAAGTGTACCTATAAGTTGTTATATTTTCTGACGTGTAAAGTATCCGATTTTATTGTGTTGGATTTTGAGAAAAGAATCTATACAATTTTTGGTGTTTTAAATCTACCTCTTTTTTGTTCTTGGCATAGTATAGTATCAATATTTATGACTTTTCTGTGGACATTTGAGAGTTGGAAAGGAGTGGGAGGAGAAGAGAGTTAATGATTTTTAAGTACCTACTGTATAAATATGCTTTCAACATTTATCTCATTTAATCTCCATAACAACACAGTGAGGTAAGAGTTATTATCTACATGTTTTTTCAGTTTAAAAATAGATTTACGGTTAAGTGACTTGCCCAATCACATCTTGAGTACCTGGTTGTGCTGGAACCCAGAGTAGGGTATGTGTGACGCCAAAGGTTGCAGCACTTTTTACTAAATTACAGTGCCTTTCAAGGAGATGTAATTCCTATTAGTGATGTATAGAGTTTGATATGTATCTAATTGTTGTACATTTACTGTATTATTCATTTCTTTGCTGTCCTTCTTCTATTTTTAATGGGGATTTACCCAGGATAATTGGATGCTGTAATTTAACAATGGATTTTTAGAAATGTGCATTCCCCAGGCAATCAGTCTCATCTAGCACAGTTAGTGGTTTCAACTACTAACTCATCTTGGCTGTCGGTATCCAAACATGTAGTTTAGCTCCAGACTTGAGCTCGGTAAATAAGTTTTTAAAAGCACAGATGAAATGCTTTGCTATATTGGATGATTAGTAAGGAAGATTAATAAGCATTTACTACACAGCATTTGGAAAACAATGAAAAACATGAAAAATATAATAAAAATCATCTCTAATTCCACAAGGTGAGAGAACCACTAATATTTTAATGAATTTTCTTACTGTCCAATTTTTCTTTATGTATGCACACACACATATACATATTTTACCAGTTTGAATCAAACCAAATATTCAAACCATTGTAACCTCCTCTTTTTTACTTAATACAATATGAACATTTTCATATTGTTAAATATTATTCCAGAATGTGATTTTTTTATTAGCCTTACTGTATTGTGTTGTGTGTATGTATTATAGGGTAACAATGACATATTGTTGTGTATTCAGGACTACAATCATGTAATTTTTTTATACAAGTTAAGGGGTGGGTGTTGGTGTAAATTTGAATTGTACCTAGTTACATAACAAATGAAATTGCTATTAATAAAATTTTATTAGGCAGTGTGGCCTTGGAATTGAGCAGCCAAGAACCACTAGTGTTGAAATATGCATTATATCTTTAACAATATCACCTTTGACAATTTATCTTAATGGTACACTTCATTGCAGCTAGATTTCATCATGAACTGTCTCTTCAGCAATATTCCAAACCTTCCTCTCTGCAAAACTTGCACTCTTTAATTAACCTTTTTGTCAGGTGGTCTAATGCTGCCAACCTTTTTCTGTGCTTATCACAACAGATATAAGAACTAAGGTGACCCTTCTAGATAATAATCTTCTATAGACAGGTGAACTGGGAAAGCACATTTTAAATGGAATTAAATACTGTTGTATAAATCTTGATGAGACTATTCATTACTAATGGTTCTTCTGTTCTTGGCATGCTTAGAATTTCATTCTACACTTTCTTGAATCTGTTATCTGTACATTTTTGCTTTCCTGTAAGTGGTTTGTGAAATAAAGAGAACATTTACTTTCCATTTGACTATGTTATAATAGCTTCTAAATAGGAAAGTTGTGAGAAAATGTTCACATATAATGTGAAGCTATTGAATTTTTTCATAAAAGACAAGAAAAAGTAAAAAAAAAATCTCATTTCACCTAATGCATTTCACAGATTGCCATATACTAAGACCCTTTATCATTGGAAAGAAAATGCTGCTTCTCTTCAATAGGAAACAAACATATTTGCATTATAACAGAATGGGAAAGTTGTAAATAGAAGGGTAAATTTTGTTTGTTGCTATGCAGACTGAGCCGTCATAGCCCTCAGAGATATTTGGAGAATATTTTTACACAAAAGGTGAGGATCTAATAATTTATTCATTAAAATCTAGTATTTACCTAAGATACATAAATAAGCACATTAAAAAATACCAACATCTCAATGACTCAAAGTCTTCTAGAACAACTAACTTCATCATCGATCTTGATGACCCTTTTAAAACTCTAGTTTCATAACATCACATTTGCAGAACTTCCATATTCATGTAGTTTTAGTCAATACTGGCCATTCCATTGATTTCTTTGACTTACTATATCTGTAACATCAGTGATACAAAAATATATCTCCTATTATTTAATAGTTTCCATTCTGTTTGAGAGACGCCACTCTTTGTGTTCACTGTGCCATCTTTTCCTGGTCTAGCTTGACATTTTTCATGTCCACTGTCACTATACTGGGTATTAGGGCCTCTCTTTCCAACCTGAGCTTGTTGAATGCTTTATTTCTTTGACTTCCTGCCATTCCTGCCTTCTATTATCTTAATTAATTTAATCTAAATTAATCCCCAGATTCTAACTTCTATTGCTGCTCTTTTTACCCCTGAGCTGTCAAGAGTTAATAAAGTTAGGTTGCTGAGCAAATCTATTATATATCCATGCGACTCAGTCCCATTGGGGCTGTCATTGCTGCTCGGTATCCCTATTCTGAGTGTCTGCAATGAATGCAGCAATTCTTTTGAGCTCTTTTCAGGTTACCAACTTGACTCCAATTCCCCAGTTCTGAATAGATACCTTCTAAACTAATCAGGATAGTTTAGACTACTAAACTAAACTAAAAATGACTACTCCAAGGAGTTCTGTGGCAGCAGGGCCATGGGCTCACTCTGAGAAAACTGCTTCAGGGCCAAGGCTCACTTTCGCTTGTCGTCTGAATCTTACCTCTACTGCTAGAATTGAGATAAGTCAGAACACTAAGTTAAATTTCAATTTCAGGTAAACAACAAATAATTTTTAACATATGTCCCAAATATCACAAGAGATAATTATTGTGATTGTACTAAATATTATTTGTTACTTACCTGAAATTCAAACTCATTGGGCTTCTGTATTAGTCATGGTTCTCCTAGAGAGACAGCACCAATAGGATATATCTATATCCGTATCTGTCTACATCTATATCTATATCTATCTATAAAAGGGAGTTTATTAAGTATTAACTTACATGATCACAAGACCCCACAGATAGGCTGTCTGCAAGCTGGAGAGCAAGGAGAACCAGTCCAAGTCCCAGAACTAAATAACTTGGAGTCTGATGTTCGACAGCAGAAAGCATTCAGCAGGGGAGAAAGATGTAGGCTGGGAGGCTAGTCCTGCCTCTCCTTTTCACATTTTTTTTTACCTGCTTTATATTCGAGGGAAGCTGATTAGATTGTGCCCACCAGATTAAGGGTGGATCTACCTTCCCCAACCCACTGACTCAAATGTTAATCTTTTGGCAACACCCACACAAACACACCCAGGATTAATACTTGGTATCCCTCAATCCAATCAAGTTGACACTCGGTATTAACCATCACAACACGCAACATCCTATAGTTTTATTTGATAAACATGAGTCTCTACTTCTTACTCTACCCAAGGCTTTGTTTCACTTTTTTTTTTTTGGTCTCTGATGGCTGTCAGGAAACAACTCCTTGCCATCAGCCTATAAATGTGCTTGGACCTCAGCTTTCTTCTATACTCAGGATTACACTGAGCTTGGACTTTGCTTCCCACTATTGTTTCTTTTCATATTTATCCAGGAGTTACCTGACCATGATGACTCACCATTCCCTTTATTTCTGCTATGCCATTCATGTAGATTAATGTTATTTCTCACAGCCTAGATTTCTGCTTGTTAAAATTCGACTTCTTTAATGCTCAATTTAGTTGTGCTTCCCCGTGACCCCATGCATACCTCCATCATTGCAACCACATTCTTCTCATATAAAAATGTATTTATAGGTGTGGTTTTCCCATTGATCTGCATGTTAGTTTCTTGGGGACTGGAACTGTTTCCCCAGTGTCTCACACAGTGCTAGGTGTACAGCAGATAGCAATTGGCATTTCTGAACAACTCTGTAAATGTGATCCAACATTTTGCACGAAACTTTTTCTGTTCTTTCACCTGCTCATTGCCTCTTCCCTGGCCTTGGGTTATAGGTACTTGTGTATTTATTTTACTCACCATCTCCCAATCCCTACTTTCCCATGGCAAGGATCAATCCTTATTGACTCTTGTATCTGTCACTGTATGTAAGCTACTGTCTTACAGCATGTAGGTCCTTTACAGCAGAACTACTCTGTTGCCATGGTATGCTGGTATTCCGTGAATAGGTCATAGGTATGCTGAGAAATGGATTTCATTAACCTGGGACAGTCGTCTTCACCCACCAACAGCCCATTTTACCCAGTGTTCCACCCAAACATATTTTCTATGTGTGCTGTGATGTGGTAAAGATGAAGATTCACTGCTTTGTTGAATAAGTGAGTAGCAATTGAATAAGTGAGTAGATAATTGTTATTTACCAATATTTAATTTTGAATGAGTTGCGCAACTTCTCTGCCAGTTTACTTGAAGGATTGTTCCAAGGTTGGGTTGATATTCCTCATAAAAACTCTTAGCTTTGTTTCATTACCATAATTACAATGATGAGGGTGCAATGTCTTGTGAATGAATTGTCATAAGGATTCTTTGTGATAAAGATTACAGACTACTCAGAAGTTAGGTACTCTCTCCTTAAAGAGATATCAGTATATCTGGGGAGACAAACACTCACACAAAGAGGAAGCACCAGAGCAGTCTACAGTGAGTGTCAAATGCATGTGACAGAGACAGAGTGCTGGAGGGTTCAGGAGTCAAGTGGTTAAGGGAGGGCTGCTCAAGAAGGTGGGTAGGAGATAGGTCTTAGAGACTGTTAGGAGTCCATGAACTATTCTAGAAAACGATTTAATTATAAGAAGGAAACCAAGACACACACTGCTATGTACTTTCTACCTGAAATTATCAGCAAGTGGCAAACTTGAAATATGATTTACTTGATGTTTTTGACACATCATCTGAAAATACTTCCAGTGACAATTATTCCCCTTTTTGGTAATTAAAAAATAAGACAGTCAATCATAAATGTAATTTCCTTTCTCTTTCTCTGCTCTGGGTGGGGCTAATGCTATTTTGATAGCTTTACTTGCAGTAGGCATTTTTTTTCTTTCTTTGTGCTCATTTCTCTCCTTTGTTTATGATCAGAATGAATTTAGATAAGAAGGAAAATAACTAGAAATCTGTGATCTCAGCCAGTTGTAGTTCTTGGTTGGGCGTCACAAAGAATATGATGGAAAGGGAAGAGTGAGAACTAGGAGAGCAGTCTGTAAAAGTACTCTCCAGACTGCCTCCATGACCTCCGGCCGGTGGGCTCCATTCCTCTGATTAATCAGGATTTAAAACTAAGAAAAGTGAACTGAAAACCTAGAAAGTAGTACCTGCTTTAAAAATTTCCTAAATCGGTCTCATCAGTAATAGCTTTGATGTGATGCTGGGAATTCATTTCCCATTAAAAACCATTTGCTATACTGGCTGTTTTGACTTGTGGTTTATCTTAAAATGCATTGACCTCACTGCTATCTTACAGAACACTTCAGTGTTACAGAATTAGCTCTCAACTCTAACCTGAGTACATAACTTTAGTTTCCTGTAAATTACTATATAAGCTCAAAACCATTTAGAACACAGAGCACTTGATGCTTTCCAGGCACAATCAATGGAACGTCATTTTTCCTCCACGTAATAGATACCATTGAGATTTTGTTCTCCATGCATGATGCATTAGCATATTATTGTAATAACACGAGTATTACAATAATGAAAGTAACATTTTAGTGGTAAGGACAGTCTTTACTACTTATTAGGAAGGCCAACATCATTATTAGACAATAGATTCAGACAGAAAATTTTTGCTGGGATCCTTAACAGACCAGAGTGCTGAGGTTCTGGGAGAGTTGATCAGAGGTTTTCGTGACATCATCTAAAAAGAAAGCAAGTTGCCTTCATTTCTCTCCGACCCTTCCCTTAGTACCTTCCAATTATTTATAGTAGTCTCATGAGGTCAGAATCTAGTCTATTTTTTTTTTATAACACTATTCCCATTGCCCAAGAGTGTTTGGCCCGAAGAAGGTCAGGATGTAAGTTGATTAACTGCCAGCTGCACTCAGGAGCCCACTGTACTTCTTTGGCCTTTCTTCTTGTGTCTCCACCAAAACTTATTCATCCTTTACTTGAATTCTACCTGTGATAAGCTGTACTAATTAATATTTAATTAATTAAACAGATAAACCCATTGAGATAGTGTGTTAACACTACTTTCCTCTTTTAGACAATGTTAAGTCCAGTTAAAATAATTATGTATCAGATGATTGTCCTTATAAAATGATATTATGGGAGGAATTTTAAGCTATATGCAAGTCTGTGGGGAAAATATTTTCATTAATCATAACTGTTGACATGAAGTGATTAGATAATTCCTTTGGCATTTTATAAATGACACAGTGTAGGCAGCACAATCCATGGAGGCTGAGACTTGGAGGAGTTGGGAACATGACTCAGAGCAGCTCTAGAAGGATCAGCATGATCAGAAACAGGTTACTCCAGCTGACATCAGTGAATGCCAATTCACAGATTATTAAACATTAATGGCTATACAAAACACAACAATCAAATGTCGTAAGTATAACTAGATATCTTAACCTAAATAGACATAGTTATAAATTCTTGAGATCAAATGAAAAAAGAAAAATATGTAGATTCTCTTAGTTTACTGTTATTGATCAAACACTAGGAAGGTTTATAGCTTTCCGTGATCTTTGGAGGAAGAGAGCAAAAAATGAAAAATAGAGAAGAATAAGGTTGTGAGTCATTCAATAATTTACTGAAGAATGAGACATCTGTAGTCTACCCACTCTAAGTTTAATTCTAAGTAGCATGCATTGCTTTTGTTTCTTTTCCTTTCTTTCTCTTGAGCCATTTAATGTTGGTGATATTTCATATGAAGACTGTATTTATCAAAAGTCTCCATTTGGAGGGAGGTATAACTCTACCTAAAAATTGGATCATCTGTTGATAGTGCATTGTGGTGAAGGCAGTCTCCTGATCTATGCCTGTAAACCTTTCTCTGCACCGGCCTACTCTCACCCTGCTCACCTTTATCACTTTGTCTTTGCCCTTGGAGTGTGCCCTAAGGCTAGAATTTGCCACATCAAAGCAGAACATGAGTGCTCCGGGTTATAAGGGTGTAGGCTGAGACCAACATGTATACCTTTCTGCCTCTCCTTATCATATTCTGAAACAAATATGTACAGTGCACATTTGTTTATTTTACATGTATTGATTCATACACATATACCAACTAAGATAATCATTCATAAGGATGACCTATCATAAAAATATATGAATCTATCACTTCTATCAACATTGAAAATTTCCTGTGCTATCTGCACAAATATATCACATATTAAATGCAACAAAACAACAGAGATTAAAGTCTACATATACCTATTCCTCAATTAATAATAATTTATCAGAATTTGCAATCTAGAATATTTGAAAATCATAGTAAATTCACTTTAAGGAATAGTAGATTGCTCATGGACACAAGGAACCTGAGCATTCCATATCACCATTTTGTATTTTTTTAGTTAATTCCAAAGCAGCCACTAAATAAAATAAGTGTCTCTCCCTTCTTTTTATATATAAACAAAATCTTCCAATCTGTCGGTTTTCACATTTTCAGAATCTTTCAGCCACAGAAACTGATGTCCTCAACTCTCAGGGTTAACTCTCATTTTACTGAATGTTCTTGCCAAAGAAGGCTGTATGTATCTCAGGATCTTTTTCCTGGGTAATTAGAACTTTTCCTGCCACAAACCTGGTGATCCTTGTGTGGAGTGCAAGGGCCCTCCCTGCTGCACAGAATCCTAACACCTCTTCTCTAATCATCGTTGGTGCAGAGCACAGAGGACAGTCCTTCTGAGCTGGTGTTCATACTGGTTCTCCAGTTCCTAGAGGCTCCTAAGAACCCTGTGCAAATCCAGTTCTATTTGTCTTGGTCTTAGTCAACACCCTCCCTGCAAGGAATCAAATCTTTCCTCATACCCACCATGCTACAGGTTAGGGCCTTGCATCAAACTAGTTGAATCACCCAGACCAATGAGCATATCTGTTGGCTGAGATTGACAAATTCTGCATGATCCATCAGATTGAACCCCAGGTTCAGTGTTAACCTGGACAGTATCTGAGGCGGTCATGCATGATAGATGTCATAGTTTAATTATGTGCCATCCCCATTTTGAAAGTTAGCCCTAAATCTGGTTCACTTTGTCCTCTTCAACCCCATGCCTATATGGATGGTACATACAAAATATTAATATTTTATGGTGGCAACTAAAATTTATTTTAAAAGAAGAATGTCTTTATTTATAAAAATCTTGATATTCAGTTTGAGATGTGGGAAGATAAAGTTTAGAGCCTGAAAATGTGAGCTGGGAATGACAAAGAACTGTATCCTTTTTCATAAGAAATGGGTATTAAGGGTAGATAAATTTTAGAGAAAGTTAAAGAAGAGAGAGTTTAGAAACATTGCTACATACTGGAGTCTAAGGTAAAAAGATAATCCAACAAATTTCTTGATGACAAGAAATGGGAAAATGGATTTTGTTTTGTTTTGTTTTGTTTTGAGATGGAGGAGCCTTGCTCCATCGCCCAGACTGGAGTGCAGTGGTGCCATCTTGGCTCACTACAACCTCCGCCTCCTGGGTTCAAACAATTCTCTTGCCTCAGTCTCCCCAGCACCTGGGACTACAGGTGCATGCCACCATGTCCAGCTATTTTTTTGTATTTTTAGTAGAGATGGGGGTTTCACCATATTGGCCAGGTTGGTCTCGAACTCCTGACCTCATGATCCACCCGCCTTGGCTTCCCAAAGTGTTGGGATTACAGGCGTGAGCCACAGAAAATGGATGTTAAGAACAGGTATGTCTGACATTTTATTTCAAATTGCTTGCTATAATATTCAAAACATAGAAAATAAAATTTGGAGTAAATAAATAACCTTCTTGGGGAGAAGTTTAGTTACTTATAGTGTTATTAGAAGATCTATAAATAAACATTAGAACTGCTTTGTTTCTTTTTTTCCTTTATCATTTACATCCTTTTTTTTTGTGATATTTTACAGAATGTAATACTTATAAAAAATACCTGCTAGGAGAAGGACATTGCACCATTCTCAAATTGACTTGTCATGAGGACACACCTCCAGTTGTAAATGTCACTGCTGTGGACATTTGAGAGCCCTTGGGGTTGGCCCTGTGGAGCTCTTTATGAAAACCACTGAACTGAGTTTACTGAGTTTTTTTCTAAATCTGAAATTCCCTGACTGTATGGCAGATTATGCTGCTCTATTATGACTCACCTTAATCCAAAAGAATTATAATAAGCTCTTAACGTGTCAGTAGGCAAAAACATTTGATTCACCAATTTGCATACATTTGATATCAAAATGTTAGCATGTCCAACAACATTACCTTCACACATACCCAGATTCTACTGCTTTTCCTCATCTTCACTAGCATATCCTTTACCCAAGCCTGTTATGCTGCAAACCAAAACTCATGCAGAGCAATTGTGATGTGCCAGCATCCTAAGAACCTCCTAGCAACTCTGTAAAGTGAGCAATACCATTATTGCCACCTTACAAATGGGGAAAGAGAGATTCAGAGAGCTTAAACTACTTGCTGTAGGCCACATAGCTGATATATGAAAAAGTCATGATTTGAAGGGGCTCTGAGTCTATGATCTCATCCCCCATAGCACACGGCCTTGCCATGGTCTCTTGACTGGCTCTCTGTTTCTATTCTTGCCTGCCAACATAACATTCTCCACACCATGCCAGAGTGGTTTTCTAAAAACATAAACAAGATCATGTTGTTTCTCTACTTAAAATCAGCCAGTGACTTCTCATTGTATATAGAATCAAATTGTATGCATTCTCTACTGTGGCTTATGAAACCTCAGAGGGTATGCTCCTGCCTCCTTTATCAGTCCCTTCATACCATAACATAAACTGCATGAGTGCAGGGATTTTGTTGGTCTTATTCGTTGCTGTATCTGCAGTATGTTAACAGTACCTGTCACATTAAAAATAAAGAATAAAGGAATTGATAAGTAGACCATTTAGATTGAAGGTAGGCAGATGGGGACAGGAAACTCAATTATTACATGGGTCATCCTTTTGCACTGATTTTTCTCCTGAAAGTCCTGAGCTCCAAAACACCAAGACAAGCCTCTTGTTGTTTTCAGGTTTGCCATGCCCTAGGTATTTACTCATATTTCAGAACTGCATTTATATTTGACCAGAAAATATGTTCTACCAAAGTCTATGTTCACAGTACATTTAATAAATGCTAAGGAATCTTGCTGAGATGGGGAGGAATTGACCACCTGGACTTTAATCTTTTAAACCAAACAATTTACAAATTTAAGCACCAATATTTGTTTAGGAAAAAAAGCTTTTTAATTGTCCATATTTATTTTTCTTTTATACCACCATGAAACTATCAGAATATTCTGAAGAGAAGAATTTGATCTTTCTACTCTACTGACTGATTCACATAGTAAGTACATTTTCCTTTTTAATGACCCTTTCCTACATCTCTTGGTCAATCTCTGTATATGCTACAAATATTTAAAGTAATTGTGTTTTGTTTTGCCAACATAAAAAATAGTCCCTATTGTTAAAATGTCCATACTACCAGAAACAGTGTACAGATTCAATACAATCCCTATTAAAATTCTAACGGCATTCTTCACAGAGATAGAAAAAACAATTCTGAAATTTATATGGGACCACAAAAGACTCCGAATTGTCAAAGCAATTTTGAGGAAAAAAAAAAACCAAAGTTATTACTATAGCTTTGTAATATAATTCGTAATTGGAAAGTGCTATCACATTTCATAGGTTTCACTTTCTGATTTCAAATTATATTACAAAGATACAGTAATCAAAACAATATGATACTGGCATAAAAACAGACACATAGACCAAAGGAAGAGAATGTAGAGCCCAGAAATAAACTTGAATATACATGGTCAACTAATTTCTGATAAGGGCACCAAGAAGGCACAATGAGGAAAGGATAATCTCTACAATAAATGACGTTGAGAAAGCTGAATTTTCACATGTGAAAGAATGAAATTGTACCCTTAGGTTTACACTGTGCATAAAAATCAACTCAAAATAGATAGAAATGTAAATGTGAGACCCCAAACCACAAAATTCCTAGAAGAAAATACAGGAGAAAGATCCTTGACATTACCCTTGCCAAGGATTTTTTGGCTATTACACCAAAAGCTCAGGCTACAAAAGCAAAAGTGAATAAATGGGACTATCAAACTAGTAAAAGAAACAATTAAAAAAATTAAAACCCAGCCTATTGATTGAGAGATAATAGTTGCAAATCACATATCTGATAAGGGGTTAATACCAAAAATATATAAATAACTCACATTACTTAAAGAAGAAAAATATATAACCCAGTTGAAAAATAGGCAAGGGGACAGATCCAAGATGGCCGATTAGGAGCAGCTCAGGATTGCAGCTCCCAGCAAAAGCGCAGAGGGTGAGTGGACGCCGCATTTCCAGACAGATTTTTATTGCCTACAGACCAGGAGATTCCCAGGCGGAGGAGGCCCACGGGTCACCAGCGTGGCTGTTTTGGCTGGTGAGGCTCTTTTGGCCGGCGTGGCAGTTCCCTGCACAAAATACATGGGTACAGGCATTGTTTTAGCTGGCGATTGGAACTCCTGGGATAGTCACCCATTCAATGGATTAAAAAAAAGGGGGACTGAAACAGGAAGCGAGGCCAGGAGATTCCCAGGCAGAAAATCACCACGAATCTCAGCGCGGCTGTTTCAGCTGGCGCAGTGGGTAGCTGCACAGGAAATCACACAGATCCCAGCACCTTTTCAACAGGTGACTGGAACACCTGGGACACAGAGTCACCTGTTCAACTAAAAAAAAAAAGGGCTCTAGGCAGGGAGCCAGGTGATCAGGCTCGGTTGGTCTGACCCACATGAAAAAATAGCAATCTGAAAATGCTCTGGATTGAGAGATTCATAGCAAGTGCAGCTGAACCCGGGACAGTCCAGCTCTGTGGGGGAAGGGCGTCCACCATTACTGAGGCAGTCCACCACTATGGAGGTAGTCTGCCATTGCTGAGGCAGCCCACCATTGCCAAGGCAGCCCACCTTTACAGAGAGAGACCGCCATTATAGAGGTGGGCCGCCATTGCTGAGGCAGTTCTAACTACACCCGTATAAACAGGACTGCAGGGAAGTTCACACAGCAGCTGGGCAGAGCCCACAGAGCCTCTGCAGGCAGACAGTGACTAGGCTGCCTCCTCGCTGGGCAGGGAAGCCCTGAAAAAAGGCAGCAGCACAACAGAAACTCATAAATAAAGCCCTAAATCCCTGGGACAGAGCACCGGGAGGAAAAAAAAGGGGGTTTATGAGTTCTGCTGCAGCAAACTTAAATATACCTGCCCAGCAGCTCTGAATGAACCACAGAGCTCACAGCTCAGTGCGTGAGCTCCTACAAAGGACAGACTGTCCTCAAGCAGCTCCCTGACCCCGTGCATCCAAAGAGTCACCTCATAAAGGAGAGCTCAGACTGATATCTGGTGGGTATCCTTCTGGGACAAAGATAGCAGAAGAAGAAATTGGCAGCAACCCTTACTGTTCTTCAGCCACTGCAGGTGATCCCCAGGCAACCAGGACCTGGAATGGCCCTCAGCAGCCCTACAGCAGAGAGGGCTGAATGTTAGAAGGAAAACTAAGAAACAGAAAGAAATAACTTCATCATCAACAAACTTCATCAATCAATGTCCACTCAGAGACCCAATCTGAAAGTCAACAACTACAAAGACGACAGGTGGATAAACCCACAAAGATGGGAAGAAACCAGCACAAAAAGGATGAACACACCTGAAACCAGAATGTCTCTCCTCTTACAAGGGATCACAACTCCTCACCAGCAAGGGATCAAAGCTGGATGGAGAATGAATGTGATGAATTGACAGAATCAGGCTTCAGAAGGTGAGTAATAAGAAACTTCTCTGAGCTTAAAACATGTTCTAACCGAATGCAAAGAAACTAAGAACCTTGAAAAAAGATTTGATGAAATGCTAACGAGAATAAACAACTTAGAGAGGAACATAAGTGAATTGATGGAGCTGAAAAACACAGCACAAGAACTTCATGAAGCATGCACAAGTTTCAACAGCTGAATTGACCAAGCAGAAGAAAGGTTATCAGAGGTCAAAGATCAACTCATTGAAATAAAATGAGATGGCAAGATTAGAGGAAAAAGGATAACAAGGAATGAACAAAGTCTTCAAGAAATGTGGGACTATGTGAAAAGACCTAATCTACGTTTGATAGGTGTACCTGAATGTGATGGAGAGAATGAATCCAAGCTGGAAAATACTCTTCAGGATATTATCTAGGAAAACTTCCCCAACCTAGCAAGGCAGGCCAATATTCAAGTCCAGGAAATACAGAGAACACCACAAAGATATTCCTCAAGAAGAGCAACCCCAAGGCACATAATCGTCAGATTCACCAGGGTTGAAATGAAGGAGAAAATGCTAAGGGCAGCC
>PVKP010010779.1:0-45509 GCA_004027715.1 Plecturocebus donacophilus | reverse complement strand
CGTTACCCACAAAGGGAAGCCCAACAGACTCACAGCAGATCTCTCAGCAGAAACTCTACAAGCCAGAAGATAATGGGGGCCAATATTCAACATCCTTAAAAGAACTTTCAACCCAGAATTTCATATCCAGCCAAAGTAAGCTTCATAAGTGAAAGAAAAATAAAATCCTTTACGAACAAGCAAGTACTCAGAGATTTCATCACCACCAGGCCTGCTTTACAAGAGCTCCTGAAAAAGGCACTAAACATAGAAAGAAACAACCAGTACCAGCCACTCCAAAAACATATCAAATGATAAAGAGCATCAACACAATGAAGAAACTGCATCAACTAATGGGCAAAACAGCCAGCTAGCATCAAAATGGCAGGAAAAAATTCACACATAACAATATTAACCCTAAATGTAAATGGGCTAAATGCCCCAATCAAAAGACACAGACTGACAAATTGGACAAAAAGCCAAAACCCATCGATGTGCTGTATCCAGGAAACACATGTCACATGCAAGGATACACAAAGGCTCAAAATAAAGGGATGGAGGAAGATTTACCAAGCAAATGGAGAGCAAAAAAAAGCAGGAGTTGCAATTCCCGTCTCTGATAAGATAGACTTCAAACTAACAAAGATCAAAAGAGACAAAGAAAGACATTACATAATGGTAAAAGGATCAATGCAACAAGAAGAGCTAATGATCCTAAATATATATGCACCCAATACAGGAGCACCCAGATACATAGGGCAAGTTCTTACTGACTTACAAAGAGACTTAGACTCCCACACCATAATAGTGGGAGACTTTATCACCCCATTATCAATATTAGACAGATCAACAAGATAGAAAATTAACAAGGATATCCAGGACTTGAATTTAGACCTGGACCAAGCAAACCTAATAGACATTTACAGAACTCTCCACCCCAAATCCACAGAATATACATTCTTCTCAGCACCACATCACATCTACTCTAAAATTGACCACATAACAGCAAATGCAAAAGAACAGAAATCATAACAAACAGTCTGTCAGACCACAGGGCAATCAAGTTAGAACTCAGAATTCAGAAACTAACTCAGAACCACAGAGCCTCATAAAAACTGAACAACTGGCTCTTGAATGTTGACTGGAAAAACGATGAAATGAAGGCAGAAATAAAGATGTTCTTTGAAACCAATGAGAATGAAAACACAACGTACCAGAATCTCTGGGACACACTTAAAGCAGTGTCTAGAGGAAAATATATAGCAAGAAATGCCCACATGAGAAGCAAGGGAAGATCTAAGATCTAAAATCGACACCCTACGGTCAAAATTGAAAGAGCTAGAGGAGCAAGATCAAAAAAACTCAAAACCTATCAGAAGACAAGAAAAAACTAAGATCAGAGCAGAACTGAAGGAGATAGAGACACAAAAAACCCTTCAAAAAATCAATAAATCCAGGAGCTGGTTTTTTGAAAAGATCAACAAAATAGACAGACCATTAGCCAGATTAATTAAAAAGAAAAGAGAGAAGAATCAAATAGATACAATAAAAGACGATAAAGGGGATATCGCCACAGATTCCACAGAAATGCAAACCATCATCAGAGATTATTACAAACAACTCTATGCCCATAAAGTAGTAAACCTGGAAGAAATGGATAAATTCCTGGACACTTGCATCCTCCCAAGCCTAAACCAGGAGGAAGTCGAAACCCTGAATAGACCAATAACAAGGTCTGAAGTTGAGGCAGCAATTAAAATCCTGCCACCCAAAAAAATCCCAAGTCTAGATGGGTTCACAGCCGAATTCTACCAGACATACAAAGAGGAGCTGGTACCATTCCTTCTGAAACTATTCCAAACAATCCAAAAAGAGGGAATCCTTCCCAAATCATTTTATGAGATCAACATCATCCTGATACCAAAACCTGGCAGAGACTCAGCAAGAAAAGAAAACTTCAGGCCAATATCCAAGATGAACATAGAGGCAAAAATCTTCAATAAAATACTGACTAACCAATTGCAACAGCACATCAAAAAGCTTACCCACCATGATCAAGTAGGCTTCATCCCGGGGATGCAAGGGTGGTTCAACATATGCAAGTCTATAAACTTAGTTCACCACACGCATAGAAACAACGACAAAAACCACATGATTATCTCAATTGATGCAGAGAAGGCCTTTGACAAAATTCAACAGCGCTTTATGCTAAAAACCCTCAATAAACTAGGTATTGATGGAACGTATCTCAAAATGATAAAAGCTATTTACAACAAACCAACAGCCAATATCATACTGAATGGACAAAAACTGGAAGCATTCCCTTTGAAATCTGGCACTAGACAAGGTTGCCTTCTTTCACCACTCCTATTCAATATAGTATTAGAAGTTCTAGCCAGAGCAATCAGGCAAGAAAAAGAAATAAAGGGTATTCAAATAGGAAAGGAGAAAGTCAAATTGTCTCTATTTGCAGATGACATGATTGTATATTTACAAGACCCCATCGTCTCAGCCCCAAATCTCCTGAAACTGATAAGCAACTTCAGCAAAGTCTCAGGATACAAAATCAATATGTGCAAAAACCGCAAGCATTCCTATACACCAATAACAGACTTAAAGAGAGCCAAATCAAGAACAAACTGCCATTCACAATTGCTACAAAGAGAATAAAATATCTAGGAATACAACTAACAAGGAGAGTAAAGGACCTCTTCAAGGAGGACTACAAACCACTGCTCGACGAAATAAGAGAGGACACAGATGGAGAAATATTCCGTGTTTATGGTTAGGAAGAATCAATATTGTGAAAATGGCTATACTGCCCAAAGTAATTTACATATTCAATGCTATCCCCGTCAAGCTACCAATGACCTTCTTCACAGAACTGGAAAAAAAACCACCTTAAACTTCATATGGAACCAAAAGAGAGCCCACATAGCCAAGTCAATTCTAAGCAAAAAGAACAAAACGGGAGGAATCACACTACTGGACTTCAAACTATACTACAAGGCTACAGTAATCAAAACAGCATGGTACTGGTACCAAAACAGAGATATAGACCAATGGAACAGAACAGAGGCCTCGGAGGCAGCACCACACATCTTCAACCATCTGATCTTTGACTAACCTGACAAAAACAAGCAATAGAGAAAGGAGTCCCTGTTTAATAAATAGTGTTGGGAAAACTGGCTAGCCATGCACAAAATGCAGAAACTGGACCCCTTCCTGACACCTTACCCTAAAATTAACTCCAGATGGATTAAAGACTTAAACATAAGACCTAACACCATAAAAACCCTAGAAGAAAACCTAGGCAAAACCATTCTGGATATAGGTGTAGGCAGGGACTTCATGACCAAAACACCAAAAGCATTGGCAACAAAAGCTAAAATAGACAAATGGGACCTAATCAAACTCCACAGCTTCTGCACAGCAAAGGAAAGTCATTAGAGTCAATCAGCAACCAACAGAATGGACAAAAATTTTTGCAATCTACCCATCTCATAAAGGGCTATTATCTGGAATCTACAAAGAACTAAAACAGATTTACAAGAAAAAAACAAATAAGCCCATTCAAAAGTGGGCAAAGGATATGAAAAGACACTTTACAAAAGAAGACATACATGAGGCCAACAAACATATGAAAAAGTGCTCATCATCACTGGTCATTAGAGAAATGCAAATCAAAACTACATTGAGATACCATCTCATGCCAGTTAGAATGGCAATCATTAAAAAATCGGAAGACAACAGATACTGGTGAGGATGTGGAGAAATAGGAACACTTTTACACTGTTGGTGGGAGTGTAAATTAGTTCAACCATTGTGGAAGACAGTATGGCGATTCCTCAAGGACCTAGAAATAGAAATTCCATTTGACCCAGCAATCTCGTTACTGGGTATATATCCAAAGAATTATAAATCATTCAACAATAAGGACACATGCACACGAATGTTCACTGCAGCACTGTTTACAATAGCAAAGACCTGGAACCAACCCGATGATAGACTGGACAGGGAAAATGTGGCACATATACACCATGGAATACTATGCAGCCATAAAAAACGACGAATTCGTGTCCTTTGTAGGGACATGGATGAACCTGGAAACCGTAATTCTCAGTAAACTGATGCAAGAACAGAAAATCAAACACCATATGTTCTTACTCATAGGTGGGTGCTGAACAGTGAGAACACGTCGACAAAGGGAGGAGAGCATCACACACTGGGGTCTGTCGGGGGGAATGGGGAGGAAGGCAGCAAATCACACTGCCATGTGTGTACCTATGCAACAATCTTACATGTTTTTCACATGTACCCCCAAACCTAAAATGCAATTAAAAAAATAAAAGAAAAATAGGCGAAATACCTGATAGACATTTCTCCAAAGAAGACATAAAGATTTCCAAGAGGCATAAGAAAAGGTGGTCAACATCACCAGTTATCAAGAAAATGCAAATCAAAACCACAATGAGATGTCACCTCATACGTACCTATTGGAATGACTATTACCAAAAAGACAAGATATAACAAGTGTTGCCAAGAGAAAAGGGAATCCTTGTACATGGATTGTAGAAATATAGTCTAGTGCAGATAAACTGGAAAACAGTATGGAAATTCTTAAAAAAATTAAAAATGCAGCTACCATATGACCCAAGAGTCCCTCTTCTGGGTATATCCCCAAAGGAAATATCACGTGCACACTCATGTTCACTGCAGTACTATTCACAGTAGCCAAAATAAGGAAACAAAGTGTTCATCAACGGATGGATGAAGAAAATGTGAGATATGTACATGATGTGTGCTTGCGTGTGTGGTGTGTGTGTGTGTGTGTGTGTGTGTGTATTTATATAACGGAATATTAGTAAGTCTTAAAAAACAAGGAGGAGGAGACACTGCCATTTGCCACACCATAGCTGAACATAGAGGACATTATGATAAGGGATATAAACCAGACATAGGAAGAAAAACAAAAAATAAAATACTGCACTACCTCATTTATATGTGGAATTAAAACAAAGTCTAATGCATAAAAAAGAGAATAAAATAGTAAAGTGGCTGTTACGGAGGGGTTGAGAGAGAAATGGAGAGAAGTAGCTCGAAGGACACAAACTGGAGATATTTGGATGAACAAATCTAGGGATCTAATGTAAGAGATAAGGACTATCGTTAATGATATAGTACTGTATAATATCTGGGAGTTTTGCTAACGGAATAGATTTTAGGTGTTCTTGCCACAAAAAAGGGTAACTATGTGAGATGATGAATGTGTTATTTGGCTTGTCTATAGTAACCATTTCACAGTGTGTAAGTATATGAAAACACCATGTTGTACATATTAAATATATACAATAAAGCATAAAGAAAAAAGAACCCCAGAAAGAGATGTGACTGTCACTTCAGTCAGATTTTCACATATTGTGTCTTATTTTTGAAAATGTATACACAGGTCCTTGAATAAATAATGCAAGATTCTGTGTTTGTTTCACGCTGTCTGCTCTCTTTCCCCCACCTACTTTTTTTTTTGACATTGTCTTTCCTGCTCTGAGACCAATTTTATTTTTATAGTTTTAAAATTTTTCCCCTCAAATAGAAAATGGTTCTTAGCCTATGGAAGATTTTAGGAATCATGATATATTTTGGAGAATTCTTTGAGTCTTTATTGACGTAATTTTTTTTAAAGTTCATTGGATCAGTAGGATTTTGCTGGTGATCAAATCATTCTCATAATTTAGTGGACTAAACAAGTGAAGTATGAACCTTTGGGCTGCCTGGGCACATTATTCTCTGGCTTTCCTTGGCTCACTCTCCTGGCTGCATTTAGCTGAATGATTGAGTAAGCAGACAAAGATGAAATGGCTTCATCCACACCTATGGCAGGGGATGGTGACCCTCAGCTAGGGCCCCTGGTTCTCCTTCACTTGGCCTCTTCTCTGGTGGGCTAGACGTTTTTCATGAGTGGTGATCTTCAGGAAAAAGCAGAAGCCATAAAGTCTCATAAGGCTTACACACAAAAGTTGTGTGGCATCATTTCCTTTGTGTTCTATTGGTCAAAACAAGTCACAATATTGGTCTGAATTTAAGGGTTGGAGGTAAGTGGTCTTCACCTCCTGGGGAGAGTAGCAGAGAGTCACATTGCAAAAGGGTGAGTATACTGGGATGGGAGGAATTTGTGGTCGTATTTGACAATTTATTGCATTCATTAACTGTGTGCAATTTTTGAATCAGTTTCTTTTCATTGAACTCTCAGAAATCAACTCCAGAATCTACTGAATTTTGTAGATTGAGAGAAACTGTAGTATTTTGGCTAATTTGTTCTAAATAATAAATTTCAGCTATATCTTGATCAGATAGCCTATAATCACTTGATTTTGTGCAGTATTTATAGTCATATAAATAGTTGCTATAATGGTCACTACTTGGACAAGAATCTGGTAATGAATAAAGAACGCTTTAGAATTATCTCAGTTCAAGTAACAGAAGATCATATTCAAACTGGCTTATTCTATAAAAGAAGATTATTGTTAACATGAAAAGTCTAAAATTAGGGCAGGCCTCAGGTATGGTTTGATCAAGACATTTAATCATTTCACCAAGAAACCTCCTTCCTTTTGTTTTTCTGCTCTTTCTCTCATGCTGCTGACTCTTCATTCTCAGGTTGGCTGCATTTATTGTTTCTAGATTAATGTCTGATTCTCCTAGGGACATCTATTTATATATATTTATGTCCAGCAAGAGACATGTTTGCCTCTGATTTCTCTTTAAAATCATGTTTATTGGATGTGTTGGTTACATGTCTACCTCTGAACTAATATCTGAAGCCAGAGGAGTAGGATTTGCTGATTGGGTTAGCTTAGTTCACATGCTGAGCCCTCTGGGTAAATACTGCTTTTTGGAAATGCATGTTCTCCAAGTGGAAATTCACAACTGTTGAAGAGGGGGAATAGTGACTGAGAAGGCTGCCAATACACCAGTGGGTTAGAGGGACAAGGAGTTTATTCTAGGATTATTTTGGCATGCAGTGAGGTTTCTGTGCAGTACTGAGGCCAACCTGGGTACAACAGCCCATATTTTGGGATGGCCAACTGTAAAATGGGAGGTGAACGGGTGGGCCCAGAGGCTAGCCGATCATTAGGTAACCACAAGGCGAGATAGGTTGAAGCAAAAGAAAGGCCTTGGCAGGCCTAAGGAAACTGCAGTGATCTTCCAAACAGAGCTGAATACTGTGGACAAAGTGGAGGAGTGGCATGAGAACAAGCCAGGCCTTGGTTGTGTTGGGGCCGTTGCAAAATAGGTTGAAGAACATTAAACAGCAGCTCTGTATTGGCATTTCCAAAATGGCTCTATACAGTATCCCCTTCTGCTGGGAGAGAGCAGGTCATGCTGCCCTCCATCCAGCTGCAGCGCCCATGGGTCCCCAACGATTGTCATTGTTTCCCAGAGTGGTGTCCTTTACACAGTGAAGGAGTTCTGGAAAGGAAGGGCTTGAATGTGTGTACCAGCGAACCTGTAGTATGACTGGCATCATGTTTCATTTGACTCTGTCTCTATTTTAAAAGAAATGCTGAGCGCACTCTTAAAAATGGTTTTACCAGTGAAAAATAATGTTACCTGTTAGTTTGACTAGAAAAGATAAGAACACAGTACCTGCATTCCCACAGGACAACTGCCTGGATCCAGTGGTTGCTACCTATTTTTAAAGAATGTGTGGTGTGGCCTCTCCAGAGTTCATCATCTAGATAGGGCATGTGGTGGTTACACTTGCCTGCACCTTTGACTGACTTGAGTTGGGGACCTTGGTAAAAACTGAGCAGAATTAATCAGAGTAGTTAAAGGACCTAAGCCCATGGTTTTTTGATGCCTAGAATTAGAAGTAAAATTACTTGTTATCAAAGGCACTTTCCATTCCACAATAATTGTTAGCAACTTGAATCATCATAACAGACGGCTAATAGAATGAGCAATTTCCAAGACTTTGAAAGTGCTTCTTGGGTGGTGGCTACACCTCTGGTGACAGCCTAAGGCATGGTGGGGCTGAGCCAGGACACCTGATTTTCCACTCACTTTGCGGAGCCTGTGCAGCTTGTCTCTTGATACTGTGGCCTGGCTTATAAAATAAATAAATAAAATTAAAAACTTGCTTTTCAACAATCCTTTATCTTACTAACATATTTAGTCTTTCTATAGTGGAAACACTGAGGGAGGAGAAATTGCTCACATATTTTTCTTTTTCTAATACTTCATTTGTTTTCTGGCTATACACATTAAAGGAATTTGGAATCTATAGACTAACTACTCATAGACTAAAAATAAAAGGAAAGAAAACCACCCTCCTACAGTTTCATCATCCAAAAGCAAACTCTGGTTTATTTACAATTCTCCTTTCATCTCACACATTTCTCAATTCCCATTTATCTCAATCTCCTCTCCAGCTATTGACCTCTTTCTCTGCTGCTGTTTACGGAAAATGTCCTCAAAATAGTTGTCCCTCTGTTTGTAAATCCTCCACTTCTTCTCTCAGGAGTCCAATCCAATTCTGTTAATACCACACCCAGAACTTTTGGTGTTCAGGTCACAAATGAACTCTGGTCCTAAGTCCAGTGGCCAGTCCTCAGACAGGACTGACACATTTGTTAATTACTTCCTTCTTGAAACATTGTGTATACTGGCTTTCAGGATGCCACTTTCTCTGGTCTCATATCCATCTAGCTGCTCTTCCCACTCCTTCGTTGTTTTCTTGGTCTTTCCCATCTCTAAATGTTCACAGCTCAGGGCTAACTCTCACTTCCTGTATAAACTCTTTCAGTATCACATCTCTAATGTCATGTAGATAGTTTCTACCAGAACGGCTTCTCTCAGACTCACATTTCCAATTGAATATCTTGATAGGCATATTAACTTGAACTATGCCCAGGTGTTTTTCTTTTTTTGATTCATAAGTTGTACATAGTTATGGGGTACATGTGATATTTTGTTACATGCATAGAATGTGTAATGATTAACTCAGGGTAAATTTAGGGTATTCATCAACTTAAGTATTTACCATTTCTATGTGTTGGAAACTTTTCAAGTCCTCTTTTCTAGCTACTGTGAAATATACAATATACTGTTGTTGGCTATAGTCACCGTACTCTGCTATCAAACATTAGAATGTATTCCTTTAATCTAACTCTATGTTTGTACCCATTAATCTTCATCCCAATCCCATCTACACACATACCCTTCCCAGTCTCTATGATCTATTCTTCTACTCTCTAATTCCATGAGATGAACTTTCTTAGCCCCACATATGAGTGAGAACATGTGATATTTGTCTTTCTGTGCCTGGCTTATTTAACTTGAATTAATGATCTCCAGCTCCATCCACTTTGCTACAAATGAATAACATTCCATTGTGCATATATTCCCCATTTTCTTTCTCCATTTGTCCATTGATGGACCCTGAAGTTTATTCTGTACCTTGGCTTTTGTGAATAGTGCTGCAGTAAACAGGGGTACCAGCATTCCTTTGATATACTGATATCCTTTGATATACTGAATTCCTTTTCTCTGGCTAAATACCCCATATGTGGATTACAGGCTTGTATAATAGTTCTGTTTTTACTTTTTTAGAGAAATCTCTATACTGTTTTTCGTAATGGTGATGCTAATTTACATGTTCCCAAACACTGTATAAAAGTTTCCCTTTCTCCATATCCTCACCAGCATCTGTTGCTTTTTTCTTTTTTCTTTTTAATAGTAGGCATTCCAGCTGGCAAGATGATACCTCATTGTGGTTTTGATTTGCATTTTTTGACGATTAGTGATGTTGAGTCTTTTTCCATATATCTATTGGACATTTATAGATCTTTTGAGGCATGTCAATTCACATACTTTGCCCACTCTTTAATGGTATTATTATTGTTTTATTACTGTTGAGTTGTTTGAGTTTCTTATGTATTCTAAATATTAGTTCCTTGTTGGATAAATACTTTGCAAATATTTTCTCCTGTTCAGCAAGTTCTTCTTTCACTCTGCCGATTATTTCCTTTGCTGTGCAGAAGATTTTTAGTTTAATATTTGCCTACATTTTTGTTGCCTATACTTTTGAGAACTGAACCACAAAATCTTTGCTAATATCAATGTCCTGAAGTGTTTCTCCCATATTTTCTTCTAGTGGTTTTATAGCTTCAGGGCTTATGTTTACGTTTTTGATTATCTCAAGTTCATTTTTGTATATGGTGAGAGATAGAAGTCCATTTTCATGCTTCTATGTGTGAATATCCAATATTTCCAACATCCTTTATTGCAAAGAATATCCTTTTCTCAATGTATGTTATTGGTGCCTATGTTGAAAATCAGTGGGCTCTAAATATCTAGATTTATTTCTGGGTTCTCTATTCTGTTCCATTGGTCTATGTGTCTGATTTATAGAAATACTGTGCTGTTTTGTTTACTATAGCTTTGTAATATATTTTGAAGTCAGATAGAGTGATGCTCCAGCTTTTTTGTTGTTTTGCTCAGGATTTGCATTTGTTTTTCTTTGGCTATTTGAGTTCTTTTCCAGTTCCATATGAATTTTAGTTTTTTTTTCTAATTCTGTAAAAAATGACATTAATATTTTGATAGAGATTGCATTGAATCTGTAGATTGCTTTGGAAAGTATGATCATTTTAACAATATTAATTTTTCTGGTCCAAGAACATGGGATGTCTTTCCATTTGTTTATGTTCTCTAAAGTTTCTTTTATCAGTGTTTCTTTCATCATCTTTTATAGTTTTCCTGGTAGAGGTATTTTACCTTTGTGGTTAGATTGATCCCTAGGTATTTTATTTTATTTTTTATAGCTATTATAAATGGGATTGCCTTTTTAATTTTGTTGTCAGCTACTTCATTATTGGTGTATAGAAACACTACTGACTTTTGTACACTGATTTTATATCCTGCAACTTTTCTGAATTTATTTATCAGATATAAAAGTTTTTTGGTAAAATCTTTAGGTTTTTCTCTATGTAAAATCATGTCATCTGCAAAATCAGATAATTTGAATTACTTTTTTCTAACTTGGATGCATTTTATTTCTTTCTCTTGCCTAATTACTATAGCTAGGACATCCAGTACTATGTTGAATTAAGTGGTAAAAGTGAGCATCATTGTCTTATTCTAGTTATTAGAGGAAAGGCTTTCAGCTTTTCCCCAAGCTGATAGCTGTAGGTTTGTCATATATGGACTTTATATTTAGGTATGTTTCTTTTATGTCTACTCTGTTGAGAGTTTTTATTGTTAAAGGATGTTGAATTTTATCAAATTTTTTTCTGTATCTATGGAGGTGAGCATATGATTTTTGTCCTTTATTTGGTTGATATGATGTATTACATTTATTGATTTGTGTATGTTGATTTGTCCTTGCATCCCTGGTATAAATCCCATTTGATCATGATGTACTTTGTCTTTTTGATGTGTTGTTGGATTCAATTTGTCAGTATTTTGTTAAGAACTTTTGTGTCTATGTTCACTAAAAATATTGGCCTTTTTTGTTTTTAAATTGTATTTTTTTCTGGTTTGAGCATCAGGGTATACTGATCTTGTAGAATGAGTTGGAGAGAATTCACTCCTCTTCAATTTTTTGGAAAAGTTTGAAGATATTGGTGTTAGGTCCTTTTTGCAAGTTTGGTATAATTTTGTGATTTTCTTCCAAATGCACCATTTTTTTATAACTTCCACCTTTACCAGTCTGGTCTTAATCGCCACCCTACTACTGGGTTATTGCAATTACTTTCTCAATGGTGTTTGTACTTCTGCCTTGCTTTCCCATAAAACCTAAATCAGATTACAATATTCTTTTGTTTACAACTTTTCAATGGGTTCCAAATTCCATGTTGTTAGCCTTACATGATCTGGTACTTGGTTAATTCACTAATCTCATCTCCATTCTCTCTTCACCTGCTTTTTGCACCCCAACCATATGATCATCTTTTTGTTCCTTGAACACACATTATGCTCCTGTTTCATGGTATTTGCTCTTGCAGTTCCTTTTTCCTGGAACCTTCTTTTTCTGGAGAGCCCCTTAGCTTGTTTGTGGCCTTGCTTCATTTATATCTCTCTTTGAAGGAATTTTAAGCTGTGAAATATTGAGTTTTCTGAACACATGGCCACAGTATATCTTTGTTTATTTAGGTCTTCTTACATTTATCACCAATCTTTGGCAGTTTTTAATATACAGGACTTGGACATCTTTTGTCCCATTTGATCATTTATCATTAAGTATTTCATATTTTTGATGTGATATTAAGTGGTAGTCTTTTTGTGTCTATCGATGAGGTTGTATCAGTGCAGAAGAAGCATTTGAGAAAATTAAGCATCCATTTCTTATTAAAGTTCTCAACCTAGTAGGGATTGAAGGGAACTTTCTATACCTAACAAATGGCACCTACAAAACCCTAAAATTAACAGTGTACTTAATGGCAGAAGGCTGTCAGGAATAAGAATATTCAGCTTCAGAGGGGAGGTTCTACCAGTGCCGTAAGTTAAGACAAAGAAATAAAATGCATCCAGTTTGGATAGAAAAAAGTAAAACTATCTTTATTCACAGGTGGCATGATAGTTTTGTATAGAAAATCCAATATTATCTACGAAATACTGAAACTAGTAAGTGAGATTAACAAAGTTGCAGAATATAAATTAGTATACAAATATTAATTCTATTCCTAACAAAAGATGTGTAAAACCTGGACCTAAAAACTATAAAACATAGTGAGAAACACTTTTTTTTTTAATTGAGATGGAGTCTTGCTTTGTCGTCCGGGCTGGAGTGCAGTGGCGCAATCTCTGCTCACCACAACTTCTGCTTCTCAGGTTCATGTGATTCTCTTGCCTCAGCCTCCCAAGTAGCTGGGACTACAGGTGAGTGCCACCACACTGGCTAATTTTTTGTATTTTTAGTAGAGATGGGGTTTCACCATGTTAGCTAGGATGGTCTCGATCTCCTGACCTCGTGATCCACCTGCCTCTGCCTCCCAATGTGCTGGGATTACAGGCGTGAGCCACCGCACCTGACTGAGAAACTATTTAAGTATGCTGCTAGCCCAATCAACAAAAAATTGACAATTAAAATTAAAAATATCTTTGAATATCACATCAAAATACAAAATATCTGGCAATAAACCCTTATTTTGCTGGGATTAATTTCACTTGATTTTTATATGTATAAGTACATATAATAGACATGTAATATAATCCTTTGCTTGGATGAATTATAGTTGAACATTATATGTGTGCATTTTTATGTATTTTGGAGTCATTGTGTTAAAATTTTGTTTAGAATATGTACCTTTATATTCATGAGGCGTATTTTCCTGTGATCTTCTTCTCTTAAATCATTTTGTTTTGTTTTGAGTAATGCTGGCATTGTAGAATGAACTGGTATTTATTCTCACCTCTTTTTTCTGGAAGAATTTGTTTAAAACTAGTATTATGTCTCCCTTAAATCTGTAGTAGAATTCACCAACAAACCCATTTAGATCTAGAGTTATCTTTGTGGGATAGTTTTTAAGTGAAAATTAAATTTCTCCAATGGAAATAGGCTTATTCAGGTTATCTGTTTCTTTCTGAGTGAGGTTTGGCAGTTTTTATCTTACAAGGAATTTTTTCATTTTATCTAAGTTATACAATTACTTGGCATAAAGTTGTCCATGATATGTCCTTGTTATCCTACTATTAATTGTACAATCTGTACTGATGATGCATCTTTCATTGCTATAATCAGTAATTTTTTTCTTCTCTCTCTTTCTTTTTCTAATGAGTCCGGATAAAATATATCACTTTTATAAATCTCAACAAAAGAGGTTTTAGTTTCATTGTCTTTCACTAGTATTTTTTATATTTTTTTATTGCATTGATTTCTTTGTTTTTGTTTTTTAGGTCAGGTCTCACTGTGTTGTCTAGGTTACCCTCAAACTCTAGGGCCTGAATGATCCTCTTACCTCAGTCTCCTGAGTAGCTTGGACTAAAGGCATGCACTACAATTCCTAGCTAATTTTTGTTTTCATTTTTATTATTTTCTTTCTTTTACTTCCTTTAATTTGCTTCTCTTTTTCAAATTTATTAAGGTGGAAATTGAAGTAATTGAATTAAACCTTTATTTTTTCTAACATATGTATTTAATATTATAAGTTTTCTATAAGTACTGCTTTAGCAGTATTCTACTAATTTTAAAATATGTGCTTTCATTTTCATTTAGTTCATGCTACTTTCTCTTTCCTTTTTGATTTTTTTTGATGCAACTGTTATTTAACAGTTTCCAAATATTGAGGATTTTTCAGAGATCTTTCTGTTATTAATTTCTACTGTAGTCAAAGAAAATACTTTGTATGCTTTCCTTCTTTTGAAATATATTAAAACTTTTTATGACCAAGTATTTCTTACCTTGGTATTTTGTGTTTACTTTAAATAAACGCATATTCTGCTATTTGTGCATAGAGTGTTCTAAAAATATCAACCAGATTAAATTGATTGATAGTATTGTTCAAGTCTTTTGTAAAAGCCTTACAGATTTTTCAGTCTACATGTATTATCAGATATTGAAATAGGGTTTTGAAATCTCTGACTATTATAGTGGACATTTCTTTTCCTCCTTGCAGTTCTTTTTTTTTTTTTTAATCATGTGCTTTGAAATTCTGTCTTAAGTACATACACATTTAGAGTTGTTGTGCAATCTTGTACTTTATTATTGTTATGAAATGACCTTTATCTATGACAATATTCTTCATTTTGAAGTCTTCTTTGATGTTAATATAGCCACCTCAGCTTTCTTTTGATTAGTGTTGTCAGTTTCTCTTTCCATCTTTTATTTATTTAATTTAAAACCTATTGATATCTTTATGTTTGAATTGTGTTCCTTTGATGTGGCATATAGTCAAATCTTTCTTTTTTATCCAATCTGACATTTGCCTTTGAATTGGCATATTTAGTTTGAATTTATGGTTAGATTTAAGTCTATTATCATGCTATTTGCTTTCCAGTTGTTCCATCTATTCTTTTCTCCCCTTTCCTTTATTTTCTTCTTTCTTTTGAGTATCTTTATGATTTTTAATTATTTTGAAACAATTTCTGTTTTTTTTTTTGTGGTTGTTGGCTTATTGGACACAACTTGTTGTTTTATTTTAGTATGTTTTTCAGTTTAAAATATACAGGTGGAGTATCACTTATCTGAAATGCTTGGAAACAGAATTGTTTTAGATTTCAGATTTTTTTCAAATTTTGTAATGTTTGCATTATGTTTACTCACTGGTTGTGCATCCCAAATCTGAAAATCTGAAATTCAGAGTCCTTCAATGAGCATTTTCTTTGAGCATCATGTTGGCACTTAAAAAGTTCTGAATTTTGGAGCATTTCAAATTTTGGATTTTTGAATGTGGAAAGCTCAGAGTGTGTATCTTTAACTTAGCACACTCTATTTCCAAATTATATTGAATGCATCCTGTATAGTGCAGGAGCCACTCATTTATCCCCTGCAGGCACTTCTACTATTGTTGTCACACTTTCTACTTTCCCAAATATTTAAGCCCCACACTATACTCATATTATTTTTGTTTTAGCAGCCAGTTATTTTAAAAATGTATGTTTAGAAAATCTTACACATTTATCCAAATAATTAGCATTTCTGTTGTTTTCATTTTTTTCCCTGTAGATCCATATCCTCTCCAGCTGATATAATTTCTCTTCTTCTTGAAAGACTTTGATATTTCTTGTAGTATAGCTTTGTTCTAAAAATTTTTATATTTTGTTTTAGAAAGATCTTTTTGCTGGGTATAAAATTGTACACTGGTTTTTTTTAAATTTGTTTCATTACCCTAAATAAGTTGCCTAACTTTGTCTTGTTTTTCTTGTCCACATAATAAACTTACTGTAATCCTTATCCTCTTTCTTGTTATGTAACTTGTCTTTTATTCTGGAAAATTTAAGAAAAAAATCCCAAGAAAGTTTTGAGCGGTTGATTATGAGTTGCCCTGGTGTCATTTTCTTCACATTTATTGTGCTTGAATACATTGATTTTCTTGGATTGCAGGTTTATAGCTATTATCATATTTAGAAAATCCCTGACCATTATTTTTTCAGAATTTTTTTGTATAATACTCTCTCTTCTTTATTGAGACTGCAAATACTTGTATATTAGGCCACTTTGTTGTGGCCTAAAGCTCATATATTTAATCAGTTTTAAAAATTATTTCTCTCTGTATTTAATTTTGAATTGTTTATATTGCTAGATTATTAAAGTCAATAATAATTTTTATAATATCTACTCTGCCATTAATCTTATCTGATACAGTTTTTATCCCAGACACTGGAGTTTTCATCTCTCAAAATTTAATTTAGTTCTTTTTCAGATCTTTCATGTCTCTGCTTAATGTTTGAATGTTTGGAGCACAGTTATGGTAATTATTTTAATGTACTTGATTGCTAATCCTAACATTTTTGTCAATTTTTTTTTTAAATAGCTAATTTTCTCCTCATTAGAGGATATATTTTCCTGTTTGTTTGCATGTCTGATAACTTAATTGGATGACAGACATTGTGAATTTTATTCTTGTATTAAAAATTTTGGACTTATAAATATGCTTGTGCTTGATTCTCAGTCAATGTTAAGTTACTTAAAAATAGCTTATCCTTCAGGCCTTGCTTTTAAGATTAGGAGAGTCCTGGACTAGTGCTAATTATTTTCCTCTACTGAAGCTTTTCTGCCACTTTCTGTGTACTTTACCCAGTGCCACAAGAATTATGAGTATTTGTGCTCTGGTTGGTTGAACAGGTTCCATTCCCTGTGTCACGTGAGTGTGGCTGGGTACTGTTTTCTCTAATTCTTTCAGGTGGTTCCTTCCCCAGCCCCAGAGTTTGGCTATTTTTTTAATAAAATAAAATTCAGAAAACCATGTTTACAGAAATAAAACAGAAAAGACAATAATAAAATAAGAAATAATATTTATCTTTCATTATTTTTATATATAACAAAACCTTCTTCTAAAGTTAATTATTCATGACTTTTTTTGGTACAACTTTTATGCATTTATTAGAAAGTTTCCATATATCTTTTTATCCAGCTGTATTATACTTGCTTATCTAGTTTCTCTGATTAGAACAGCACATACACTGTTATCTTTTATAAATAAATGTAAGTGTGCAGCACATTCTATATTCAATGTTAATCATTCATTAAATTAATTTTAGGAATGTATTAATTATCAAATGAGATTTTTCTCATTCCATTCATGATACCAAATAGATTCAGGTCCTAGGTATGTGTTTTAAAATTAGATATAATAAAAACATTTTGGAAATTTGCTCAAAGAACATAGGTCTTGGATTTTTTTTTTTTTTTCAGATGAAGTTTTGTTCTTATTGCCCAGTCTGGAGTACAATGGCCCTGCAATCTCTGCCTCCCAGATTTAAGTGATTCTCCTGCCTCAGCCTTTCAAGTAACTGGGATCTCAGGCATGCGCTACCATGCCTAGCTAATTTTGTATTCTTTGTAGAGATGGGGTTTCTCCATGTTGGTCAGGCTGGTCTGAAACTCATGACCTCAGGTGATCTACCCTCCTCAGCCTCCCAAAACACTGGGATTACAAGTGTGAGCCACAGTGCCTGGCTGGTCTTGGTCTTAATAAGGCTTTTATAAGCTATGTGCTATATGCAAGTCATTTAGTCTTCCTGAGTCTCAGTTTTCTCATCTGTCATTAAATCGTATTGGAATTAGGTTATATCTAATATTAATTCCAACATAAATTTCAATGACATCCTTAAAATTCTTCTTTAGGGCATTACTAATAAACAGAAGAGTTTTGTTGGCAATCTGGCTTGTCATTGGTGGGTGATGATGAGGACACATTTGCATGACTCTCATACTCACAATGGTCTTACATTTGGAGATGTATTTTTTCTTTCCAACTTTTATTTTAGAATCAGTGGGTATATGTGCAACTTTATTACTTGGGTATATTGTGTGATGCTCAGGTTTGGAGTACGAATGGTGTCATCACCCAGGTACTGGGCATAGTACCCAACAGTTATTTTTTAAACCCTTGCTCCCCTTCATCCCTACACTCCCTCATAGTCCTTAGTGTTATTGTTCTCAATTATATATATATGAGGATCTAACATGCAGTATTTGGTTTTCTGTTTCTGCATTAATTTGCTTAGGATAATGGCCACCAGCTGCATCCATGTTGCTGCAGAGGACACAATTTTGTTTTTGTTTTTTTTTTTTAAATGGCTGCATAGTATTCCATGGTGTAGGTATACCACATTTCCTTTATGCAATCCACTGTTGGTGGGCACCTAGGTTGATTCCATGTCTTTGCCATTGTGAATAGTGTTTCAATGAACATACTAGTGCATACATATTTTTGGTAGAAATATTTGTTTTCTTTTGGATATATTCTCAGTAATGGAATTGCTGGGTAAAATGATAGTTCTGTTTTAAGTTCTTTGAGAAATCTCCAAAATGCTTTCCACAGTGGCTGAATTTACATTCCCACCAAGAGTGTTTCCTTTCTCCACAGCCTCACTGACATTTATTTTTTTTTTACTTTTTCATAATAGCTATCCTGACTGGTGTGGGATAGTATTTCTTGATGATTTTGATTGCATTTCTCTGGTGATTAATGATGAGCATTTTTATGTTTGTTGGCTGCTTGAATGTCTTCTTTTGAGAAGTGTCTGTTCATGTCTTTTGACCATTTTTTAATAATATCATTTGGTTTTTGCTTGTTCAACTGTATAAGTCATATTTGGATATTTGATGCTATTTCTAAGTGATGATGTACACATTATTATGGAGAAAATCTGACATAAATGAAAGAAAATGTTAGTCATAGAGCTTTATTCTGTTTTTCTATTACTAGACACCCCCCCATTTGGACTAAGTTTTTTAAAATAATTATCACATGAAAACCATGTTTATATTGCATCGCAATTTTAAGTTAAAATGTTAATTTGTTAAGTGGAAATATTTAAATTATACTACAACTTTTGTAATATTGTTTTGAGATTTCTTTAATTTTTAATACATTGTAAGTGTAAAAAATGTCATTGGGCTTATCCTCTCTTGACTTGAGGGTCTCTGGAGTATGTGTGTCAGAAAGATTAAAGCTAGTATGCAACATTTCATTTAAAGTGCTTGGACTGGTTCTCATAATCCTACCAGCTGAGGCTATATTTTGAGTTTGTTTTCCTTCTACTTATATGCACATATACATATGGTAGGCCTGAGATAATGAGATTCTTTTCAATTTAAGCTGCCTGTAGTTAGACATATGAACAAAACACCTCCATATAATTTGCCTTCCTTCATGGCATTTACATGGGTAGATGTGTTTTGATTTGCTTTTGTGTAGCAAATACTGTGTTATCTGGGCCAAAAACATTTCACCGTCAAAATTAAAGATGGTAAGCACAGCTGATTTTTAAGAGTATTTTGGGCAGCTGCAGAATTCTGATTACTATCTACCAGGCATTTTATTTCTTCCTTGCCCAAATTGAGTTGCTTTCTATCTTAAGTCTAACTTGATATAAAAAAATCATCCTTTGACGCTGAAATAAATATACAAGAGTAAAACAAAACTAAATAGGATGTACATCTAATGGGAAAGCCTTATGTTTAAGAAGTGCATACATAATTTTGAAATTAACATAAGCCCGTACTCACCCATGTATCATTGGGCTAGAAGTTCATCATTTTTAATTCCATCAGTAATTGTTATTTATTTCTCTAAAATTATGTATCATTAGATATTTTCCTATTATAATGAAAATAAGATGTATGGGCTAAACATATATTTAGGCTAGGATATAATTGAAGGAAATTAATACTTGATTTAAATTTGCATGAGGGAAGATTTGAATCTGAGATGAAAAGTGATAATTGTGGCTAAATTTAAGTATAGTCTTTGAAGCCACTTTCTAAAGTTCTCTCAGATACTCCATTTATATAGTCTTTCCTATTTGTCATGGTATATTAGCTACTTTGAGAACATTAACTTTATATTATGCTTTCACCGATCCTACATTAGTATTATTAAACTCATTTATAGCTGAAGAATCGAGAGCTTACTGGGCAACCCACGCAGATGGAAAAAAAGAGGCCTGGATTTTAATCCAACCCTGTCTGAGGCAAAAGGACTGTTCTTCCGTGCTGAGACACTCATTCTGCCATAAGTTGTGTCTTGCTCTGCAGCCCATTCACTCTCCAACAATGCCTAGCAGTGAGGGATTTGGCCTCATATGGGCATGGCCATGAGCTGACTCTAGAATGGCTGGCCATTCTTTTGTGAACTTTGGGACCAGAGATATCTGTCAACTCCCAGGGCTACTCCTCATCATCCCGCCCTGACAGCCCTTCCCAGGAAATGGCCCAAGGCTGGGCACACTGTTCTCCTTTCCCCATGCCTAATCCTGAGCTACCTTCTCTGTGCAAGGACCTAATTTGACATGGGGTTGAGTGTTAATGGGTCATGCCACTCAAGCAATGGCTGCTTTCTTCCCCCAACTCTCTACTGTATGCTAGGCCTGCTGGGGGAAATGCCTGAAGTTAGCATTGCCCAAAGTGTTTTGAGGAACTAGTATGTGTTAGAAGAAAAATAGACTTTGCGGTCAAAGAACTGCAAACAGTTGGGTCAGAGTGAAGTTTAACAGGGTCAGAGTCTTTAACATGTTAATCTGCTTTACTAGTTTCCATGAGAGAAAGTTAATGTATAAGATACCCCAAATATATCTAACCATATCTAGCTGGTTTTATTTATTTATTTTTTTAACAGAGCCTTTTAGGGAATAGTATTCTGTATAAGATACTTTTAAAATTGTTGGCTTGACCTAAAGAAGTGGTGGGAATTTCTGAAGCCCTTGATAGGTGATTAGGGTAAAATTTTGGGGAAGGTTTCCTTTTTGTGATATTTGAGTTATATCAGATTGGTGATGTTAGTTTTTATGTGGCTGACCCTACTTCTGATTCTCTCCTTAGTATCACCATGGGTATCCCTTTTGAGGGAAACTTCATAAATCAGACCTCATCCTGGAATGTGTGAGCGCCCCTGGCTGAGAATGAGGATGGAAGAACAAAAACAAGGACTCGGGGCCAAGAAGAAAGGCTGAATCCAGGAGGTCCTGAGCACAGATGCACAGATATACAATCGCCAAATAAAGCTGGCCAGGGTTTCTTTTCTTCTGGGGAAGCATTGCAAAAAAGGCGAGTTTTTTATAAGAGCTCAATTTTATAAGAGGGGAGACTTTGGCAGCAGCATGCTAAGTCTCCGAGCGAGGCAGGGAATGTGTGAGAATAGAAAGGGTGAATCACATCCTGGAGACAGTAAACAATTGATTTCTGTGCCCTCTATGTCCAGGTACTTCTAATCAAGTTTATTCCCCTTTCTAGAAGAGGGGATAGCATGGGGAAAAGGAGGACACCTATGATCTCATAAATCTTTCCTGCTGTCCCTTTTATACTACAGCCTTTCTTCTTGGCTATAGGTACTTGTTTTTGGTCTTCCATCCCCATTCTCCGCCAGAAAACCCCTGACGAGTTTTCCCTCAGTAGACACATTCAAACTTTAAAAAGAATTGTTGATTGAACAACCACATTAGAGAAAGTGAATATTTTTTAAGCTCAAAATTGGGCTCTTGGAAATTAAAAAAATAAAAAATAATGTCCAGGAGCAATAGCCCTACTAGAAGAACCTTAGATCAGCCAGATGGAAGACACCTTTCAACTGCATGCAGGGACGAGGCACAGCAGAGCTCTGCAAAGGAAGGATCAGGTCTCACCTGTCTCCTGTTCTCAGCCCGCAGCACTCCATCCTGCCTGCTTGCCCTCTCCTGATTCCTTCTCACCAGTGGCACCTTCTGAGCCCCACTCTCTATATAAAACTCATGCTAATTTTCTACACAGGAGGGAAACTGGCCTTTTAACAACATAAATTGGATAAGTATTATTTTCCTTGCTCAAAACTGTTGAGTGGCTTTCTTCTGTCTTTAGAATGACGTTTATATCCCTCACTGCCACCAATGAAGCCCAGCACACCTCCCCACCCTTGGCTCTCCCCTCCTTTCTGAGGTGAACACATCACCTGGACTGGCTTTGATTTTCCACCTTGGAGCTGTTGTGCATAACTGTTCTCTGGCTCTTGCCTTCCTCATTTGCCATCAGGGTTTGGCAAACTGTGGCCCACAGACTGGGTTTGGTCGTTGCCTTGTTTTTGTAAGACCCTTGAACTAAGTAAAAACCATTTCTATGCTTTCAAAGAGTTGTAGAAAAAATATGTGGTAGACGTGAAATGTGGTCTACAAACTCCTAAATATTTACTGTCTTGACTATTATAGCAAGTTTGTTAACCCCTATCTAAATTCACTTGTCTCTACTAATGCATTCTAGTTATATTCTTTATACCACATACCTCATCTTGTGATTATATTCTTCTTAGGGTCCTTACTTGTTGAAGGTCTGATTCCTTTCTGCTTCTGCAAGGACAGAGGACATCCTTGCAGAATTCTTGAGTGTATGGCTCAGTATCTCCCCGGGGTCTTGCTGCCATGAGTGCTAAATACATATTTCTGGTTCACTTCCCAGTTCAACTTCTCAGATGTCCTTTAATGGTTGGTGCTCCAGCTAGTATCACACTACATTAGTTACCATTTCTGTGCTTACCTTTGTGTAATTAGTAACATGTAACTTCTACATCAGGAAACCCAGTTCAGTTTTGGAAATAAAACTTGTACCCATACCCTTCCAGCACATGTGAATTCAGCAGTGTGACCCTGAATTTCTAGGGTTGTGCATAAGGGCTACCTATTGTGGGTTTCACAGGCTTATCAGTATTCCTGTGGGAAGCTGGGAGGCTGGTCCCCATGGTGTCGCAGGTACAGCATTACATAGGCAGGCTGGAGACCGTTCTCGTGTTTGTCTGTGCACTGATGATCTGTCTGGTTGAATCCTCTGTCACAGAAACCTAATCAAGAGCAACAATTCTGAAATTTTAGATATTGGATTGCTGTTGATAATTGTCTTTCTATAACCATGGAAGGTCCATGTTAATAATTCTCTGCCATACTATTCAAAGATGACATCTGTTTAAGCATGTATTATAAAAGTCAGATTTGTTCAACAGAGTTTATTAATTTGTTACTTTCTCTGAGCAAATGTGACAGCACACTTGTTTAAATATTTACAAATGTAGGTGAATGAGCAGCAGAAGAAGCAAAATTAAAGCCTAATAGGACACATGTTTTTAAAGAAAGATAGGATTTCATGGACTTTGTTGTTGTATGAGTAATAATGCAGTACAGAAAATGTGATATGTTCACACTGTGCTTCTCATATTCACTGATTGAAAAGGGACAGTTCCATTTTCTGCAGTGCAAAACCAAGTCATTCTTATTAAAAGGTCACAGGAAACTGAGGAGAAATGTCAGGCACACAGACTGACCTATTCAGAATAGAATCAAGCTTGCTTTAAAAAGACAACATCTACATTATGAAGGGGAGAGATCTGATTGTATTCCGTGTGCCTTCGTAATGCAGTTAGTGCCAATAAAACCTGAGACAATCTTGCCCTTCAGAAAATGAGTGTTTGTGGCGGGTGTGGGTGGGTCAGAGGGAACCTCATGCTGTAATGTGGCTAAGATCATTTCTTCAGCCACTGTTTCCTTTTGAATTATTGAACTTACCATTTCTTTACAAAATGATTTTTTTTTTTACTTCCAAGATAACTTTACTTCACTTTCATTTTCCCTTAGATTAATTGATTTCATAAGGGTTGATGAAAGTGGTCCCATGGATCCAGTGGCAGATTGATAACCATGCGCTCCAGTCCTCTGTTTGCCCAGAGACTAATGTGGTGCAGAGGTACCATTTCTACAGTGCATCCTGCCATATTTTCCCATTCCGTTTGAAGAGACCAGCTGTAAAGGCAAGATGGTAATTCCACTTTCATGCCAGTTCATTCTTGGCCTCTATCCAGATTTCTAGTATTTAGGGCTTGATTTTGCTGGCTGCCTCATTCCTTGTGTGCACAGAGCTCCCATTTACTTCATTATGATAAACAGAATGATGATAAACTTCAATGGTAAACAGAAGGGTTCTTTACTTCAATGGGAATTTTGCATGTATGAAGAGATATGGTCCAGTAAAATAAGCTCATCTCATATCAAATAAATAAGCAGAACAGCGTCTGCAATGCCAAGTTGGTGTCATGTGACATATGTCTAAGAGAATGTGAGCACTGGAGACTCCACTTCTGTGGTTACTGAATTGCCATCTGATGGTTCATACTTGATTTCTTCAGTCTCCTGGTTGGAAATCTTCAGCTTGTTATATATTCTTCTGTCTGGTATGGCTCTTTCAGCTGATGTATAGTAGCAGATATTATTTTTTTTTCCTTGTGAAGATGGATCACAAAAAAGGCTCCCCTGAAGCAAGTAGTTTATGGAATGTTAAATATTTGTTATTTCTTCATTGGTTCAAATGTACATGGTCAATCATCTGGTACATATTTCCTCCTAAGGTGGCAATGTAGTGAAGTGGCATCATGTGGATGGCATTGCCTGGTTAAGTATTCAGGGTTCTAACCAAGACACTTATTTAGGCATGCATAATTAGTTGAGTCAAAACTTTTAGCATGTATTTTTAATTGTTGTTAACTGTCTATAAAGTAGTATTTTATTCAAATAACAACACGACCTTTGTTAAAATTACTCATTAATAGTGTTTAAAATGAGAAAATCCAAACTGGAATATAATATAAAGAAATAAAAGAACCCAGGTACAATTCTTGCTCTGTTGTCCAGGCTAGAACGCAATGGCATGATCTTGGCTCTTTGCAACCTCTGCCTCCCAGGTTCAAGCGATTCTCATGCCTCAGCCTCTCAACTAGTTGGGACTATGGGTGCACGCCATCACACTCAGCTAATTTTTTGTAGTTTTAGTAGAGATGGGGTTTCACCATGTTGACCAGGCTGGTCTCAAACTCCTGATGATCCGCCCACCTTGGCCTCCCAAAGTGCTGGGATCACAGGCGTGAGCCGCTGCACCTGACCACTAATGGTGGAATCTTGTTAGTTAAATATGATTTCTTTAGATTTATTTTCCTGCAAGGATTGGATAAACTTGGCTTATGTATGTTTTTTTCAGCTTAGATAAATCTTCAATAGTTTCTATTAGCATCTATGGGTAATAAACTATTTCTTCAAAAAAAGTTTTTTTTCTGTTAAGAAGTTTTTCTTTTAAAATTTACTTCCTTTTTCCTCTAACAAGAGAAACCTGACAACTTTCTATGTACAACCATTAAGGGAAACCCCCTTTTTGCCTTTAGGTTTCTTTACTTTCTGCTTTCTCTCTTTTCTGAAACTTTTTGATACCTTTTCCCCTTATGTTTCTTAGTAGCTAGTTTCTTTGTCTGCTTTTCAAAATACTTAAAATTTTTTTTCCCCTAAGTATTGTTGCTAACTTCCTCTTTCTGGTAGATTGATTAATCTAAATGTCACTGGATTATTTATTAACAGACTAAAATTTTATGGATGCTTTGCAGGTTGGCCTCTTGCACAGATTATATTTTTAGGAAAACAAGCTCCTATTTTTACTTTCTTAGTATTTAGTTTTCAAACACATATCTGAATAGGTCTTAACAAAGCAATTTTTTCCAAGAAATACAAAGGGATTTCTCTGCAAAGCTACTGTGTGGCCTAGATTCAAAGACTCCATTAAAAGCAGCAAGACTATAAATAAATGAGTCATAAACAGATATTTCCATTTTTTATTATATACTTTGTAGGCTACAACTAAGTGGGAGAAGTAAAATACTGCTGAGTAAACCTTAAGAGAAATAACTTGAAATTGGAGTCTTAAGAAAATTGGTATAATTTTTGAGACAAACTTTTTCGCCCATTTATTGGCCTATTTTTCAAGAAAAATTTCATTTAAGAAGGCAACAATAACAACAACAAAAATTGGGAGACATATGGTCCTTTCCCTATAACTAAAAATGAAACAAACTGAAAAAATAATAGAAGAAGAGTGAAAATATCTTGTCACCTCAGATAATTAACATAATTTTTGGTATAATTCTTTATGCCATTTCAAAGCACTATCACAATTGTTTTATTGCTTTCCACATTGCCACTATAAAGTAAGACATGAAAAAAAAGGTCTAAACACAACATTTTTCTGTGTCTGTGTGAGCGTTGTTTTGGCAAAGTCAGTTCATCAAATGGCCACCTGGAAAGGTGAGACACAAACAGGGATGATGAGTCACTGCAAAACCAACAAAGAGCTCACATGCATTAATGTTCTAAAGTCTCCAATTTCCAAAAGTTTAGACTTTCGTTGTATTGTTCATAATGGTGAAACAAAATTGAAAACTAAGTGTTCAATACCAGAGAAGCGATCTAGGAAATTAGGGTATATTCTCTGGATGTAATAGCACATAGCCATTAGCCCATGACTTGTGGAGAGCTTGTCATCACGGGGCAGATGCTTGTTGTGATCAAAGAAAAGGAGGATGCAGAGAAAAATATCTGCAGGGAGATGCACAGTGAAGTGTTACTGCATCTGTGTAAGCAAAGCATGTGGAAATGAAAAAGAAGCATTTGAATCTGAATGGGATTTTGGGGAAATGTTCTCCATAAGCCAGTGTTTCAACCAGCCTTTAAATAAATTGTGAAATTCTGCTAAATACACTGGTGATGGTAAGGAATAGGGTGGAAATAGAACCAGAGGAGCCCAGAGCCATGTGAAATTAATCGATCGTCTTTTTTGTCATTTTTAATAAATCGTATGTCCCTGAATGCCTTGATTTTTCCTCATTTTGAGCTTTATTTTTAAAAACTCATTTTAAAGAGAAATAGTACAATTTGATAGAAAAGTACCATGAGAAGGAAAGGTACTATAAAATACATGTTCCTGTTTATTTTGTTTCCTGTGTTTGAATTTCCATTACTTAACGAGAACAAAAAAGGTCTGTGAGCTCTAGCTTTTAAATGTCAACTCTGTGAGCTTTTCCAAGTCCCTTCCCCTAAGGAAGCCTCAGTTTCCAAATCTATAACTAATCATCATTATCATTTACTAATAATACAAACAGTAAATACAAATACTAAATACTAAACACTCATACTCAGACACAGCTAAATACTAAATACTAAAAATACAAATAAGGTTCATTGTGTGCCAGGAACTGTTTCAAGTTTTTTTTTTTTTTTTTAAGACAGTTTAAACTAGATTAATCCTCATATAACTCTGTAGAAGTTCTAATATTATTTCTTTATGCATGATGGGGAAACTGAGGCAGAGGACAGTTAAGTAGTTTACTGGTACTGGCAGACATGGGATTATAACTCAGGCAATATGTCTCCAGAATCTCTTCTCTCTAACTCTTTATTCTTCTGCTGCTCACTAGTAATAATAACGATAGAATGATAATCATATGACAGAAATATGAAAATAATGATAGCATAATGATATAATACTGTTGCTTGAGAACACTAATTGGTGTGACCACGTGCTATGCTCTGTAAATTTTCTCACATAATCCTAATCCTATTTCTTTTTACAGGAACTATGAACAGTGACTCTTGTGAATACCTGCTGTTTTCTGTATCAGGGAGCTGAGGAACCCATGGTCACACAGAGACTGGATTCAAACTAGGGTGAGTTTCTCTGCAAGTGCATGTATCCCCCACTTAACAAGTGCACCCTGGGAGGAAGAGGAGATTTGGCCAGGTGCTCTCTAGACTCATTGCCAGCTCTCTCTGCTGCAGTTTTCTGCTAGGAAGGTCTTGCAAAGACAAACTGAGAGCACCTCTGGCTCTGGCTGAGCACAGAGAGCTTGTTTGTTGACTGAAGTTAAGGGTGCCTCTTCATAAGATGGAAGAAATCTGCCGCAGTAATGACAAATTAAACATTAAAAAGCACAGTTTCGATATTATTTCATTATAATTAATGTGGGGGAAATCAACCTTATAAAAATTATGGTGTGTTTCCAATGCCTAAACAAGGTGCGTGACCGAGTAGGCACTCAAGGAATGTTTGAAGAATGAATAAATATTAAGATAGAAAAGTACTTTCTTCTACTCACTGACCTCTTTCCACGTACTCCGCTCAGTTGTAGACATTTGTTAAGTCATTAGTTCTGTGACTCACTTCTAGTAGGATTGTATGTCCTGTTGAAATCCAGCCACATCAAGGGACTAATATATTCTAAAGAAATGAAATCCAAGGAGAAAAGAGCTGTTTCTCAGCATTTAGCTTCTCCACTAAGGCCATGGGATCTACCTTTTTCCTTCTTGCCATGAATACGCATTAGCAAAGTGAGAGCCTTCAAATGCTCAGTGTTTAAGAAATGTACCTTAAGATAATCTGTCTTTGAGAACAGAATTTTGAAATAGCATTTCACAAGCCCCTTGAAAGAAAGACTCTCTTTCTTCAGTGATATTGTGAGGCTGACGTCATCAGTTCTGAAAGCAGGCATTTCTTTGCTTTCTATAGAAAGTGTAGGAATGAAATAATACTGAAAAATCAAATTTGTCCCCAAAGTATTCTATATGTACCATAAGGGTGAGGTAGTGATGTTAACTCTCTGGAGATGAAGCTATTTTTGTGCAACTCATTATGTATACTTATGCCTGCAAAAAAAAAAAAAAAAAAAGAAAGAGAGAGAGATGCCTGTATTTCTTACACAGCGTTCCTTTTAATACTTTATAGTATTTAGTTACAATGAAAATAAATATTCAACATTAATGAAAGTCAGTAGAAATTCTGTTTATAAGAATATTATTATACCACTTGGGAGGTTAGGGAATAGGGATGTGTTGATTGGAAACATAGTAATTAAGTGGCTTCAATGTGACCACGTAGTTAAATTAGGATGAAGAAGCATAGCAACAGCAACAACAAATCATCGAGGCTTTTTTTTGTGTACCTGAAAATAACTGGATATAAACAGCATAATGTATCTGTTATTAATGAATGCATTTATGCTCTATTATTTGAACCTCTGATGGCATCTCACTGTAGCAACAGTCACTGGAATCTATGCTCTGAGAATATCTCAGAGATGAATGCTTAAAAAAATGAAACTATTTTGACTTCAGTAACTAATGTAGCTGGCCTAAAATCTCTGTTTTTTTTTTTTAACTTGAACATTTGAATTCCTATTTTTCACACATTTTCCAGCTCCATTTTACTGTTCTTGAATTGTGGCCACTGGAACTATGTGAGAAATATCACAGGCAGAAATGCACCATGATTTGTTTTATTTCAATACACTCTAAGATGACACTCACCATTTGTTTGCCTTTTGAGTTGCAAAGGTGCCAAAAACACTGGCATCCCTCCCAGGAAGGTATCCTTTTATTGTCAGTATAACCTCTCTATCAAGGAATTGAAGTGCTGAGTGTTGGCTAATGGAATCATGTCTCAGAATGAGGGCAGTTCCACACTGGTGGGATATTGCAAGGACCTTTGATCAAGTACAATGGTTCATTGAATTGCCTGGGGAGCTTTAAGATCTGCTACCCAGGAAAAGGCGTGGAGGAATTATATAATACTTACCAAAACCCAGTTTTCAGTACACCTACATGACTTATGTTTTGTGATGGGACCTGGGAGGAATAAAAGCTGAAGTATGCCAGTGGACAGAACCTCCAGAGAATCTCATGAATAGTAATGGTGTTAGTAACCTTTTCCTTGAGTATTTCCAATGTCCTAGTCACACTGTATCTGTCTACTTACCTACCTGTTTATCTATATGTATATGTACGTGTGCTTTGTGTGTTTCTGTATATGGTCTCATTTCTCACTTGTAAAAGGTAGCATCATAACACATGAAGCAAATCAGATAAGCCTGCCTGCCATGTTATCATGCTACCCTCTACAGGTGGGAAAACGTGGTTTGGAAAGTTTAAGTAATTTGCGCTATAAAGCTATCAGATGGAGGTTTGAAGATTTGAATTCAGGTCTGCCAGTTGCACAGACTATGTGCTTTTTTTACTATATGTAAGTGAGCCACATAAGTTAGACACTGCAGCACTGAACCTGAGTCTTAGTTATTAAAACCAACAATTACTAACCAGTAGACAGCAGACAATCACTACAGTTCTTCATACACATGATTGCATATATAACCCATCTACAAGTCAGTCACAATCATAAATTGTTATTTGGGAGATACAAGCCAATTGCTCTTAGTGGAGTGGGAACAGAAGCCTCTAAAATCACTGGTCTTCTCTTCACTGGTGTGTGCCCAGGGGCTGAGTGCACAGAAGACCTTGAACCAAATTCTAGAAACTAGGGTTGGTTCTCAGGGAATCACAGAAGCTTTTTGTGGTGATCTGAGAGTCCTAAATAAAAGTTTAAAATATGCTGTGCTTCTATTTCAGTGAATAGCTAAACATTGAACTATTCTGGGTCATCCATAATGTGAGTATTACAGAGCACAGCCGTGATTTCAACACACGTGTGCTTATGGTTAAATCGGTGTCAAGCACTCAACCTAAAGTAACCATATTACATTTATTTTTATTTTTTCCTGATTCTCAAACCTCTTTATTTTTTATTTTCTTTATTGCATTTTAGGTTTTGGGGTACATGTGAAGAACATGCAAGATTGTTGCATAGGTACACACATGGCAGTGTGATGTGCTGCCTTCCTCCCTATCATCTATATCTGGCATTTCTCCCCATGCTCTCTCTCCCCAACTCCCCACCCCCCACTGTCCCTCCCCTATTTCCCCCCCAACAGATCCCAGTGTGTAGTGCTCCCCTCCCTGTGTCCATGTGTTCTCATTGTTCAACACCCACCTATGAGTGAGAACATGCGGTGTTTGATTTTCTCATATTACATTTTTTGATAAACATTACTTTAGAACAGTTTTAGATCTCCATGAAAACTGAAAAGAAAGTACAGAGTTGCCACATACCCTTCACCCAGTTTCCCCAATGAATAACAGCTTACAGTAGTATGGTATATTTGTTAATAACAAATGGACAACATTAATACATTATTAGGTTTATACTTTACTCAAATTTCCTTAGTTTTTACCTAAGGTTCTTTTTCTCTTTCAAGATCCCCTCCAGTTTACCACAGTCACATTAGCTGTCATGTCTTCTTAGGTCCTTCATGGCTATGACAAGGGCTCAAACTTGTCTTAATTTTTGATGAGCTAACAGTTTTGAGGAGCTGTTAGACTTCTGTAGAATGTGCTTTCACTGGTATTTGTCTGGTGCTATTCCTATGGTTAGTCTGGGTTTATGTGTTTTCAGAAGGAAGATCAGAGGGATAAAATGACATTTTAAAGTCATTTTTTATTGTATGTATGTATGTATTGAAGGTATTTGATATGAAGTTCTGATATACACACATGTGAACACACACATGCATACACACACACACAGAATGATATGATTACTGTGGTCAGGCAAATTAATACATCCATTACCTTTATGATATGATTACTGTGGTCAGGCAAATTAATGTATCTATTACTTTTTAATATTACACAGTATTATTACCTGTAGTCCTCATGCAGCACATGAGATCACTAGACTTATTCATCTTACATAATAGCAACTTTGTCACTTTTGGCCTACTTCTCCCCATTTTCACCTTCTCCCCATCCCTGGTATCTACCATTCTACTTTCTGTTTCTTTGAATTCAATTTTTTTCTTGGAGTCCACATATAGGTGAGTCATGTTCTTCTTTCTGTGTCTGGCTTAGTTCAATGTATCACGTCATATCAAGAGTACATATTGTCAACATGGCTAATCACTGTTGCTGTTGACTTTGATCTCTTGACTCAGATAGTGTTTGTCAGGTTTCTCTGCTATAAAGTTATTCTATTTTTTTCCTCCTTTCCAGGCTGTACTTTTTGGAAGGAAGTCCATATATTCGGCCCATATTTAGGATTGGGGAGTTAAGCTCCATCTCCTTTGAGGCCAGAATCTTCACATAAATTACTTGGAAATCTGTCATTTCTCCCCCATTTACTTACATATTTAATTACTGTGATTATATTAATATGAATGTGCAAATATTTATTTCATAGCTTGCATCATAATTCTATATTACTCTATTTCATTGCTTAAATTGTTCCAGATTTGGACATTGGGAACTCTTTCAGTTTGTTTCCAGGATGCTTTGACATACTTGTATGTTCTTTTATTTGAGAATGGTATTAGAAAGCAAAATCTGGACTCTAGGTGTGCTCCTTCCTTCTCGGGGATCATTGATTCTGAGCCCTCCCAGCTTACAGGACAAGGAAATAATGTGGGCATATATTAACCTGTGGATATGCAGTATCTATAAATATATCCATGTGCAACCATCTGTATCTATATTAAGCTAAGCATGAGTTCATGATGATATCTTCAACTTTAATCCATTGCCACTTGGGTAATTGTAGCCTCCTGCTTTGCTTATCTGTAAACTCCCACTTCAACAGTGAGAACCTGGCTCCCACCAGCTGCCGTCCATTTACTTGTTCAATGAAACATACTTATTTTCTAATCCAGCATGTTTCCAAGTTGTTCTCTGCAGTTGTATTCTCTGTAAGTTCTCCCTTTAGCAAAAAATACTTACTGATAAGTTGTTTGGTATTGATACATTTGAATGTATTTGCCTGAAGACACATTTGCAACGTGATTTTTTTTTTGGCATGTGCAAAAATTCTGAAACGAAAACCCTTTATGTGTTCAGTTATTAGGTCAAGATCTCTAAAGCAAGTTTCCACTACCTACAGCAGAACAAGCTGGCTTAAAAATGTTGTTGCCATCTATCCCAATGAAGTCATTCTCAGGGACAAGCACTACTGGCTTTGGTGTTCTCTTATCTAGTTTTCCAGGATGCTTACTCTTTTCCTGGCGATTCCCTCAACCAGGTGCCCATGTGCATTCCATTTCTAAAGGCTGTCCTTCTGCCATCTGTCAGTTAATTTCCATATGCTGTAGCTGAAACCATTAGGAACTGCCCTTTCCAATATATTTAAGATTTAATATGGGACATTCAAGACACTAAAGCATTCTGTGCTGATAGAAACACAGAATATAAATGATTTGATTTCTAATGGTGAAATTCCAGGTATAGATATTTCCAAAGAGAGCACCCCCATCCAGTGCTCCTCAAGTGGTGCCTACATACACACCTTCTTATGTATCTGTCCAAATGAGGGCACCTTTCTGTGTGTACATGCCTTTTATTTCCTTGCTTTTAAATAGAAACTTTGGAGCCATTTTTGGAATTGAAATCTCACTTTAAACAGATGTGTGATTTGAGTATTTTTATTCCTGTTAGAATTTAGTCTGAAAAAACAACCACTTGACATTGTTCAATAAGCATTTCAACAACCAAAGGGACATGTTGTCAGAATCTTAATTAGAGTGATGTGACGGGACACACTCACAACACCACATGAGTAATTGCATAAAACAATCGCCCACACTCACAAGTACCAACTGTCTGAGATATAGCATGTGAGGAATATGATGGCAATCTTTCCAGATTAATTCAGATCATCTTTTAAATAAAACCAATTTGTTAAAAGTAATTGTTGTAATAAGACAGCCTGTACTCTCTTTGTTTTTCAGACCCTATCCATTGTGAAATGACACAGATAAAATAATTTTTTTGTTGTGCATTTTGCAGAATACTTACAATTCCAGGAAAAAAAAAAGAGAATGAAGGACAGGAAAATTAAGTTAATTAAAGTGGAGAATTTATAATGGAACATTTAAGAAAATTGATACAGAAAAGCTGTGTGTTTAAAAATGTAAAATATCCCTATACCTAAAAATATTGAAATAAGTGACTTGAAAGGATGGGACTGACCTCGAGTAAACTGCTACCAAAGTCAGTGGCAAATAAGAAGGCTAAAGGCAAATTTTAAAAATTAAACTTTCTACTCACAGAACAGAGAAATAATCTTGGAAAAGTATTTTGTATCAGTATTTATGTAAAAGCTGATACTTGTTTTAAAATTATGCCAATTGGTACCTTATCTCTGGGTTTTAAGTGAGGAACACCACCCTGGCTTTCTTAGTCAAAGAGAGAAGCTTCTGAAGTTTCACGTTAGCCAACTTTCCATCCTGCCCAGGTGAAAGCTCATTATACAGGTTTAGTTTTAATATGTTTGTGTTCTATTTTATGTGAAGTTTATTTTCAGCGTTTAACTATGGTTAGTATTTATTTTGAGGTACTGTAGACAGCCCAGCCTTACATTGAGATGAAGAAGTGAGGATGAGGTGGATCATGGACAGTAGCCTTAAAAGTAATAGTGAATGGTAAACATTGTCAGAGAAGAGCAGTACTCTTCCCTGAAAGAAGAGTGTAGAAGTATTGGGTAGAGTGCTTTTTCATTTTGTTGAGCAACTGCTTCTTGTTCTGACTTGTGGTAACCTAATTATGAAAGCCTCAGGCCCTCAATCTTTTGCATTTAAAAAAATCATCAGCTTTCAGATCTCCCCTGTTCTCTAGCTGCCTTGCTCTGGTTATCTTGTCCCTACAGAAGAATAACACCCAGTATGCAGGTCCCATAGCAGAATTTTTTATTTGATGGGACCTAATCTTATATTTGCCTTGAATGAGGTGAGTGAGCAATGCAGAGACCCAACACTCAAAGCAAAACAGACAGTGGTGCGTCACACGGTCATGATGACAGCAGACACTTCTCACCACATGAACACTTGCTATATTCTAGGCTCTCTTCTTTCCACCTGCCAGGCATCATCACATCTAACCTTCTGCTTAACCCTATGAGGTTTACTCAGACACTCATTCACTCACTTATTCATTCATCTGATACTTGAGCATCTCTCACCAGAGGCTTGTGAAGCAAAGGTGGCTAACAGGTAGTCCCTGCTTCTCACCACTCATAATGTCATGGTAGGTTAGCATATTGGTGGCAGGTTATATAAGTCAAGAAGAGAACAAAAGAGGGGATAGGCCTGGAAAGTTCTGTGGCTTGAATGGAGAATAGGAGCTTGCCAGATAACAAGGAGAGAAAGAGTAATCCAGGCAAAAAGAACAATCTGAAAAGCCTTCGAACAGGAAAGAAAAGGCATGTTGCGGAAAAGAATGGCTTCCACATAAGGAGCTGATGGGAAAGGGAAGTCTGTGAGGTGGTTGTATGGGTCCTGGAGAATCTCTGTGAGAGCTAAGTTTGAGACGTTTTCTCTAGATAAAGGAGAGTCAAATCACAGTTGACTATCAGAAAAATTTTACACGTGACAAATGTTTATTGGGGTGAAAAATAGAAAAGCAAAAATAAGACAATAAAAATTGACAGTAACACCACCACATGAATTAACCACCTAGTATAAATATACAAATATAAAGATATGTATATATAAATATAAAATATATATATATGTATTTATAGGAATATCTGTAGTGCCATATTTTTTCCACTCATGTATGTATGTGTTAACATAATTTTTCTACAGATATAAATTACAGTGTACATGCCTTGGAATCTTCCTAATCATATATCATGAACATATTTTTAGGTCAATAAATACTTGATTACAAATTTAATTTTAATTGCTGTGTGCGAGGGAGAGGGAGGACAGTGGGATCACCGTCAGACCTAGCTGGTGTGAAAGGCAGGAGTGGGCAACACTGAAGGAAGTAGAGAGATGTTCACTTTTGAAGTGCCTCCTTTAAGAGGTCTGAGCTTGGTTGTGTGATTTCTCTCTCGGAAAGAGAAGTATTCCCTTGCAATGGACACCTGACTCTTAACTTTCCTCCTCACCTCCGTTTTTATCTGATTGATTTTAGTTGCAAGGCTGCACCTATGTCTGGCTTGCTTTGAACAGTGTTTGCTTCCAAGGCGTATTCCATATCCTGTCCTGGTCATGATAATCCTGGTATGATGATGGCCCAGCAGCCCTTTCTTTTACAAATTCTGTGGTTCCACTAAAAGTAGTATTTAAATGTTGGTGAAAAAAAATAACCAAAATGGTAGCAATTTTTAACTTGACTATAAACTTAAGTGTCTGAGAATACATGGTTACTGAAGACAATTTAGAAAATTCAGAGGAGGAAAAAAAAAGAAAAGAAATATTCCAGAATTATTAGATTTTACTTCCAATTGAAAAGTAATTTTGTATTTATATACAAAACTTGATGACATTAGTGTCCTAAAAGGAGAATCAGCCTGAAATTGAGTTTCTTCTGTGAAGGAGATCCTATGTAGTAAGTTAGATGGTCATAAAAGAACAGGCCTACATTGATTCTACTGGCTCTGGAAATTTTGTTAAGGAACCCATGGTTGGCTGTTATTTTAAAAGCACGCTCATTCATATGTCTGGGAATATCAATCCAATTAAAATATGAAGAGTTTATTAACTGTTGCCTGGTTTAAAAAGTGTGGAGATTTCTGTGTGAGGAAACTCAGCATAATTTTTACTGCTTTATTTAGACAACTCGCTATATTCAGAAATATATGCAACTTATAGTTTGTGTTATTTTCACCATGAAAAATACTGCTGCTTAAGTAGAGACAAAATGAACTTAGTAAGATATAGTATTAAAATTCTAGGATTCTGACTTTCTGTAATTCTGTCCCAATCTAAGTAAGAATAATGTCCAAAGCAGGTGCTAATTGTAAAGAAACATAAAATCAAGTTTATAGCTGGTAGACCATGATTAATTAAAATTATTGAGAAAATGATAGTTTCAATGGATATGTACCTACCTCTTAGGAAACTGAGAAAATAACTTATTGCAAATCTACTACTGTTATATCTAAACATGATAGAGATTTCAGGGCAAAAAAGCACAAGACTTTTCTAAAAGGAAAAGCTATGGGCAGAAATTGAAAGGTTGTTAAAAAGCTTTAAAAGAGCTGATTATTTAAAAATATATAACTTCCTAAAAATTCCAAGATACTAAATATTAACTGATACTTTTTCTCAGTATAATTTCTTTTCTTGTCAACGGATATACCTGTTAAGTAAGGAAAAACAATTTTCACTAATGAATATTCTCACTAACAAATACTTGAAAAGTATACTTCTTATCAAAACTGAGGTAGGGAAAAGGCATAAAACATTATAGAAACTTCAGCCACTGGGTATGGGAGGAGGAAAGGAAATGGGGGAAATACCATCAAAAGAAACTTGATTCTAGCATTGTCTGTCCTAAAGGGAGCTTCCCCCTCAAATTGAAAACATTTGGGTTTTAATAAAAGGATGATTTTTTTATGTAACTGTGGTTTCATTTTTGCTTGGATAATTGAAGGGTAAAAAGATATTGCATGCATTCCATATGTAACTCATTAGGCTGGAACAAAGATTCCAAGGACAATTATTTTGTGGGTCAAGATTTCAACTGAGAGTAAGTTATGATCTCAAAGTGTATAGTCGCAAAGCTCACCTGTGTTGCCAAGTTCAGTACGGGATGCAATAATAAATCTCAAGGAGGAGCAATTATCTTTAGACATAAAGTTTCTACTTGTTCATATATGTTTGCCATAGGAATTCTATCACTGATCAACTGTTCCTGGCAGTGCTTTCTGTGGTCTCCATATAAACTTGCAGGAAATGATAAAGTCATAAGTTACATGTTCAAATTTAGAGCTTTAACTTCACAGTATTTGTCACATATAATAACCTCTGACAAATCCTAACCTACGGATTACTTAAATGTGAAAAATTATAGCACTCAAACCACAGATAGCATAGCAATTAGACAGTTGAAATTAACCTTGAATTAGATTATGAATTAATATCCCACAGAATATTGTTATTATCTATGGTTATGGCTTAGGAATTTTCTTTTGGTAGGCAAAATTCCTTAGTTTTGGATACTTATCTTGTAAATCTATAGTAGGTAGGTAGGTAGTAGTAGGTAGATTTACAAGATAAGTAATAAATATACATATGCAAAAAATTAAAATTATAGACAATCTCATAAATACCAGGTATTTTTTTGATAAATGAAATAACTTGCAATTGAGTCACTTATTTCTCTAAATTCTGACCAGAATCAAGATGATACTTTGTAGGTTGTGACTGGAATGCAATGACTCATCCAGGGCTACAGCAAGTCTCCCTAAAACCTGGTGTTTGTTTTTTCCTGTTGAATATTCCTTACTTTCTATAGGTGTTTCTTACATGAATTCATTGCTCTCCTGTCTGATTTTGGCCTTTAAATTATTGGTTCATCACTTATACACTGTTGGTGGGAGTGTAAATTTGTTCAACCATTATGGAAAGCACTATGGCAATTCCTCAAAGACCTAATAACAGAACTACCATTCAACTCAGCAATCCCATTACTGGTATATAGCCAAAGGAATATAAATCACTGTACCATAAAGACACATGCATGCATATGCTCATTGCAGCACTATTCACAATAGCAAAGACATGGAGTCAACCTTAATGCTTATCAATGGTCGACTGGATAAAGAAAACTTGGTACATATATACCATGGACTACTATGCAGCCATTAAAAAATGAGATAATGTCTTTTGCAGAAAAATAAATGGAGCTTAAGGACATTATCCTTAGCAAACTAACACAGGAATAGAAAACCCAGTACCAGATGTTCTTAGTTATAAGTGGGAGCTAAATAATGAAAACTCATGGACACAGAGGGGAAAACAGACATTGGGGCCTACTTGAGGGTGATGGGTAGAGATAAGGGGAGAGGAAAAGAAAAAATAACTAGTGGGTACTAGGCTTACTCCCTGGGTGATGAAATAATCTGTACAACAAACCCCTGTGACATCAATTTACCTATATAATAAAACTTCACTCGTATCCCTGAACCTAAAAACAAGTTTAAAAAATAAAAAAGAAATGTGAAATAATAAGTTGATTCCCTCCATTAAAAATACAAAAATAAAAATATTAGTGTATAACTTTCAAGCTTCTCCAGACTACCCTGCCATAAATTGACAACACTCCAATAGTTATATCTCATCTTATTTCAGAAATTTCCCTGACCTCAAAGACAGAATTCTTTTCCTAATACCTGTTCAAAATATAAACTGAAATGATTCTCCTAATATTGTGAGAACATCTATTTATTAGTCAATTGTGTGTATATGTCAAATTATAGTTTCTTATGCATTGAACATATGTAGGAATAGTCACACTTTTAAACTTACTTTATTCTTCTTTATTTTGCAGATCTTTAACATTGAACCAGACACCAGACTCTCAACAATCAGATTGCTAACAATGAATATCACCTCTATGCCAGATGTAATACCTATTAAATTTTCATAAGAATATCATGAGGTAGAAATTTGTATCCCTTATTAAATCTGAGGAAGTGAAGTTTAGAAAAATTACATAAGTTCCCCAAAGGGGCAGAGTTTTTTCTGAACAGTGAGAGATCCTGTTAAACATGATTTTTTTTGAGATGGAGTCTTGCTCTATTGCCCTGGCTGAAGTGCAGTGGCGTGATCTGGGCTCACTGCAACCTCCATTCACCTCCCAGATTCAAGCAATTCTTCTGCTTTAGCCTCCTAAGTAACTGGGATTACAAGCACACACCACCATGCTCAGCTAATTTTCATATTTTTAGTAGAGATGAGGTTTCACTATGTTGGCCAGGCTGGTCTTGAACTCCTGACCTCAAGTGATCCACCTGCTTTGGCCTCCCAAAATGCTGATATTACAGGCGTGAGCCACCACACCCAGCCTCACATATGGTTTTGCAAATTGGCACAACCTACACAATTTTATATGAAAGCCTCACCAGGATACAACTCAGGTGCTTTCTTTACACCCAGACCCCTTTCTAGTATGTTGCTCTACAGAAGAAATATGGAATTATTTCCCTTGATGGAAGAAGAACCTAAACTGTGCCTTTGTGTAGATGTGATCTGTTTGTGGCATGGGAAAGGTGAGGGAAGAGATGTTTGTCTACAGCACTTCTGTGCCATCCCCCTTCACCCTCCACCTGGGTCTTTACTTCATCTTCCCAAAGTCCTGTGACCTCTTGCTGACTCTGTGAATGAAACTTCCAACCACCCTCTCCAGGCATGGTCTCTCTCTCCTGGGAAACAAAATCTCTCTTGAGTCTCACTTTGCAGACTCTGGCTAAGGACTAGTATGGCCCTTGAAAGTTCAGACTTTATCATTGCTATTTATTGGCCCTCTGACATTGAGTAAATGATACATCTGCTCTAAGCCTCAGTTTCTCATGGGTAAAATGAGAATACGAATAACAGTAACATTATTTTTTTACAAAAATATTAAATGAGGCAGTACATAATGTTATTATCACAAAACTTGGAACATAGTAAGCTCAACAAACGTCTCTTCTTTCTTCTTTGTCTTGGTCTTCATCTTCATCTTCTCCCCTCATTTTAACATATATGCATTTTAAATTTAGCTTTTCTCTTTGCAACCTACTTTTGTAGTCTGTTAAGTAACTAAGCAGTGGGATTTCAGGCTGGTTTCCAGGGGCAAAGAGGAAACCTGAGTAGACTAATAGAAGAATCACGGGGCCTTTTTAGCTTTTTGGCAACTATCAAACCACACAGGTCCTGGCCACTAATATTATGGGGTTTGGACTTAAATGTTGAGATGCTCACACAGGTTTTGTATTTTTCATAAAGAATGTAATTGAGAACACTTTGCTCCATCTCAGGAAGTTCAGGCAAAGAGACAGATGGAGACTCAGTTATAACACTGTCCTTACCTACCACTTCTCTCAACTCCTTTCCTCAGAGTGTCTGCTGCCATTAGATCTTGCCTTTATTCCCTCATCAACCCATTCCTTCTCTAACCATTCCTCTCTCTCTCCTCCCTTTCTTCCCCTCCCCTCCCCTCCCCTCTCCTCCCCTTCCCTTTCCTGCTTTCTTTCCCTCCCTTTCTTCCTTTCTCCATTCCTCCTTTCTTCCTCCCCCTTTCCTTGCTTTTTTTCATCTCCTTGTCTTTCTTTGTAACAAATCTGATGATAAAATGATATTCCCACTACCTATGCTTCCTAACTTAAGCTGTGCATATATTTCTGAATAATGGTAGTTGTATGTCTAGGCTTGAATTCTATGAATATTATATAGGCTAATAAATCTAGCAACGAACACATTTAAAAAATAAATTTTTCTCATGGAGCCATTGCATACACTAAGACTGCCAGAGCATTTTTTCCCTTCATCAAACACCTGGTAATGAAATTTATTGACATATAAACTTAATAAGCTGCTAATTGAGTAATTATCGATTGAAGGAAATGTGTTCTTAAAAGCCACATTAACAATTGGCAGAAAGGCAAAAATAGAGCAGACTCAGTTTTCGACGTACTTTCTAGCATTACCTTAAAATTGTAAAGACTTAATCTTATCACACTATACATGGCTGAATTTATAAAAGATAAAATCACAAACGAGTAATGCACAGTTACTTGTTACATATTCTTCCCATTACAACTGACAGGTTCATTAATCATACAGTGTATTTTACTATTAGAAGCTATAAAGGAGATCAAATCTCTTGTAATTTTTCTTCTTCTCCTTCATTTGATAAGTATGTTGTTTCAGTGTGCAGATAAAATATAGTGTCAGTCACCAACAGTCTCAGGAGATTTTCATTTTTCCAGTAAGAATATCCTTGCTTATTTGCAATGTAAAAAGTCCCTGGATCATGCATCATTTCCCTATAACTTGACCATCAGATTGAGTAAAATGTCTGTAACCACAGAAGTGGCCATCCAAAAAGAAGAGGAAGTGGGAGAGGAACACTGTTTTTGGCGAGAGCGGTGTTGCTTACTGAGCGGTGAAGGCATTAATGACGAACACCTCTATTCATAATGTAACATTGATTCATAATTAAGGTTCATGTAAATTACACAGAGAGCTGACAGATTTCATAAGCTGTTCTGGGGAGAGGTGGCAAATTTTACAGTTTGTCACAGATTGCCAATGAACACTTGAAAGCATAAATGAAATATAGGACTATTTGCCAATAAATAAGGGAAGCTATGATATTCCCTATCATGGAGTGTGATGAAAAAATATGTCTTAAAGGGCTACATTCCTGCTTAGAAAACAAAGGTTTTTTTTTTTTTTTTCAGTCTAGGAAGAAATCCTGAAAAGAGAAGCAATCAACCCATACAGCAAAAACAGATGGACACATTTTAATTTTTTTAATTAGTTAAAAAAAATGAGACATCTTTTTATCTCTTGTCAATTTAAAGAGGGGAGAAGTCAACCATGAAAATTCTTCTGTGTTTCTCGGTGTTTTCATTTTCTTTATTTTTAAAAGTATAACTTATAAATAAAATTCTTAGGATTTCTTAGTTTTGGTGATTTGTGTGACACTGATATACTGTAATTTATACAAGAACTACTTCAGTGTATGTTTTTCAGTGCTTCTTGCCAACCTAAGTATTCTAAATATAAACTGAAGAAATTCAGTCTGGCACAAAACAGCTGATGAAATATTCTGGGCTTGCATTCCGCTATTTTCCCATAAGACCTACGAGAAGCAGGGGATGTAAAGAGATCTTGATTAAAGTGCAAAACTGTATGCAGTCCAGTTGGTTGTAAACTCAATTTAAAGTCTACCATGAGTGGCCTTTCAACTCCATCATACAGCGCTTCATTCCTGACCGGGACACAGCCTCATAATTGTCTATGCTTAAGAAACAGCTAGTCCCATATTATAACTCTCCCCCAAATAGGTGCAATTTTCTCATGTCTGCATATTAGGATTTCTGCAGAGGCTAGATTGGTAAAGCTATTTGCTCAGCCCGTAACTAAGTTCAAACTGCATTTTCACAACACATTGGAGAACTGAGTAATCATTGGGTGAAACTGAGGGGTGTAAATAGTCAATCTCCACTTGTTCCTCCCATAGCACTTTCTTTCCTTCTATTTACACAGATAATTGCCCCAGTTTTACATGTTTTTATTTGTATATAAGTACCATGCTTCACATTTGGGATATGAGTCTCACACTTACTTTGCTTTATTAAGGGTTACATATAGTAGATTAGCTCAACAAGTCGACTAAGTGTTCCTATTTAATGAAATCTGAGGCTCTAAGCTTGCCTGGGAAGTTCAGCCTGCATACCTCCACCCCAGAGTTTTACATAGATTCTTACACCTGGATACTTTTTTCTTTTGCTTTTTTTCCTTGACAAATGTAGAGATTACTTCTCGACCTTTTGGCTAAGATCAAGCATACAAGTGTAGAACATTGTTTAGGGGTCTCTGTGTGTGTTTTATTAAAGTGCACAATTATTCAGTGGAAGCATCACTGGAAGTCGCCATTAGAAAGACAAAGAGGGAATTTCTAAATGAAAAGATTGAATGGATTTTCCCACAGTTATGCTTTTTATGCTGAAACTTCAATTTGAAGATGTGATTTGATTTTGCTGGACCACCCAAACCAGTGTATCTGTTTCTCAAAGGTTCATTAGGCTAAATGGGTGCATAGAAGTTTAGGAAAAACAGTCACTTTAAGTGCTCTCATTTACATGTCTAGAAGAGTTTATTGTGAGTTGACTTCTAGGCTTATTCTTACCTACTTCAGATCAGCCCACAGTTAGACCTGGGCAAGGAGAGTCCTGCCCCAGGCCTGGGTTTGGAATGCCTTCCTGGAACTTCTTGTCCTGAAGGGGAGGGCAGAGGCACGTCCCACAGTACCGTCTCTGCAGAATAACAGGGTGGCCCTAGACTGGACTAGACCCACTGGGGCCTTGACTGAGTTTCTCCTCTACCAGGAGACCTTTAACCCTCCATACCATAGGCCCGTATTGGATGCCTCGGCTGGCACCGTTTTTAGGTGGGTGGCTTGGCAATCCGCTCAGCTCCCTGGATCATAGGAGACTGGGCCAATAGATTGGGACTAAGAGCTAGATTTTAAGTAACTCTCAATTAAATAGGACACAGGACTCATACTTGCGCTTGAGCCGTGTGTCTGGGGGTGAGGAGGATTCCTGGGTTGGCCACAGCAACCAAGGTGGTACAGTACGCATGCAGGGCACTTGCCCTGTTCTTTGAAGACTCTGCACCATGTGTCAGGCAGCCCTCTGTCTTCTCAGGGGGCCTCCCAGACCCAACTCCCATAGGCCCTTCAGTTCACTGGCTGCTCTTGTCTGCAATGTCTGTGGTGACATTGCCCTTCCAGATGCATCTTACTTAGGCTGTGTGGGAGTGGACAGATTGCTTTTCTTACTTCATGCATGTTCCTCCTGCTGGTGGCCTGGTGGGGTAAACACTGAAAGACATCTCATTTTAGGAAGGCAGTGAGTGTAGCCTAAAACGCATACTTTGGAGGGTGTGTTGCTCTAAGTTAATGCTAGATATTTCTGAAAAGTAAATTTAATAGGATCAGAAAATGAATCGGCATTGCCATTTTCCTACATGTTCTGGATGAGACTTGCATTTCCAGTCACCATCAAGGAAGCAGGATAACAATCATTGAGAGTGTCATTGGCAACCAGAGTGCCAGACACAACGGAGGATGTGGCTCATTAGCAGTGATGTAACCAGCACTGAATAAATGGTGCTTGGGAACTGCAAAGGTAAGATCAAGATTGTTTCAATACAAATAGATTCCACAGAGCCCTGGGATTGCTACCTTTTCCTGTCTGCAAAAAAGGGATTTGAAATTCTCCATACCGTGGTGACTATTCCTCACATGGGCCCATGAACTTTGCAGTGCATTTTAAAAATCAAGTTAGCTATACAGACAAGGTCCTCATGAACAAATATTACATAAAGTCCCACACAGTCTGTGAGTGGCTCTGCTTCAGGCAGCATATATCAAGGCTCTAGAGATGTTGGAAGTAAAGAGATAACGTGGTGTTATTTTGTTGTTGTTTTTATTTTATTTGCTATTGATATGCGAGATTACCACATTTGGCTTCCATTACTATAATCTCCAACTTCAGATTTATTGTGTCTATTCTCAGATAATCTTCTTTAAAATTATAAATATTTATTACTCTATTACATCTGATTCTGCCAAGTTTAATAATAATTTAATATGGAGCAATGCCAAATACACAGTGGGCAGTCAATACATTTGTTTGGAAGTGATGAAACAGTGTGCCATATGTATCCACACAAGAAGTCCGAGTCTGGCAATTTTAATCTTTTTTTCCAAGTCATGGTGATGAGAAGGTGCTTCCTCCCCCTAAATGATGTAAATGTATCTCAATATATCTCTATAGTGGATAAGATATATAGTTTCCTTTGGATACAAAAAGGGAAAAAGAGGGCTGGTTTAGAATTCAGAGACACCCAGGCTTTAATATTCAAAATACATTATTAGAAGGAGAAACGTTCTCTGTACTTTGACTGCCAAAGCTTGTTACTGTGGATTCCATACGTGGAAGGGGAAAAGTTTAGAAACATCTAGCTGAGTTGACCATCTGACTCTTTGTTTTGGATCTTGAGGGATGAAACGTTTTCCTCTTGACTCTGCTAACTATACTGGGTCCTTGCCATTGTTTTATTCGCTATTCATCGACTCTGCTCCAGACAATGTATTTGCGCATTGTGTATCACTCAATGTTCTCTGTCATCCCTGTCTTCACACCATCTTCACACTTC
>PVKP010010778.1:20208-63741 GCA_004027715.1 Plecturocebus donacophilus | reverse complement strand
AAATTCGTGATGCTTTTCTGCCCGGGGGTCTCCGGTCTGGCTTCTCAGTCCCTTTTTCAGTCAGCTGGATGGACTGCTCTGACTTCCCAGAGCGCCAAACATCATCCAAAAGGAGACTCAGTCCCGTTTACTCCGCACCAAGAGCCGCCGAGCCGAGACCCCGGCAAAAAAGCCGCGCCAGCCGAAAGGGTCACGCTGGCGACCCGTGGGGCTCCTCCACTGGGAATGTCCCGGTCCGTGGGCAGCAAAAATTTATCGGTAAGTGTGGCGTCCGCTGGCTCTCTGTGCTTTTACTGGGAGCTGCAATCCTGAGCTGCTAGTGATTGGCCATCTTGGATCTCTCTCTGATATTTTAACTTTCTAAAAATGCTGAAAGAGCAATTTGGCAAGAGAATTTCAAAATACAAAAACAACCTTAAGCATTTGAGCTAAATCTAGACATGGAAAACGTATTACGTAGCTATGGTTTTATTTCTTACTACATGTGGAGCTCAAAATGAAGAGTATATTGATCAAACTTCTGAAGGACACACTAAAATTCCTCCAGGTTGTTGTTATAGTATAATGAATGCCCACAGCTCAGAACACATTATAATGTTTCTCTGAAATACTTCTTGTCATGAAATATATTTTAGAATCATATTATCTTAGGTCATTTAGTCTGCCATGACAAAACATCATAAACTGAGTGGCTTCAGTTTACAAACAACAACAGTTTATTTTTCACAGTCATGGAGCCTGTAGATTTTTTTTCTGTAAAGTAAAATGTGTAAATTAATATAAACAGTTTCTTAAAAAACTGCAATTTTCTATGATGGTTATGCTATTGTATTTTTTTCCTAAGCAATTCAGTTTAAGTGTTATTCTAACTGAAAATTTCAATTTATTTTAATTGTCTTTTTTGGATTATTCAAATCTTCACATCTACTAAATTTGCTCATTTTATATGCTTTTGCAAAAACCTGGCATAATTTTTAGCAAATATATGATCATGATATTATCATCTGTTGCTAAATTAATTAAAAATGAAATAGTTATAATTTTTCTTGTCAAGATAATTTGTGATGTTGGAGACTTAGAAGTGTGGGGTGGGTAAGAGGAGGTGGTTGGTAAGAAATTACTTAATGGGTACAATGTACATTAATTGGGTGATGGATACAATAAAAGCCTAGATTTCACCACTAAGCAATATAACTACCTAACAACTGTATTACTACTCTTTGGGTAGAGCTTACCTTGGCTACTGTGGGGAATAGGAGTTGTTCTCAGGCCAGTGGATTCTATGTTCCTTAGGTGATCATGGCCACCTCTTCTATATCATATAGTTCACCAGGGAAGCGAGGGATCAACAGTAGTCAGAGGTCTTACCCTGCTCCCATGCAGTTGGCAAGGCCAGTCTCATTCCAGCAGTGCCATGCTCAGACCTTGCCTCAGGCTGTGAGCAGCTCCACTGAGAAAGCAAAAGTGGCTTTCACACCTCACCTCTCCACATCTGCCCACTCCATCAGTGGCAGCACTTATGTTCCTGCCCTCACTCATATCTGCAGTATCCTCCACACATCCCCTGGATTTTTCTCAAGAAAATTTGTCCCCAGTTGAAATTTTGCCTAATTCTCTTTTGCCTGATACTCAAATGCCAATTTTCTTCTTGCTTTTGTTTTGTCTTTATGTTTAGACACCTTGTTTTATTTGAGTAGCATAGAAATAATGTTTATTTGGGTTCCTCCCTTTAAGACAATTTAAAAATTTTAAATTGGTGACTTGACTTATACATACACTCATTAGAGAATATAATTATTCTAATGTTTAAATTTTATCTAAAAGTATAATTTTTTTATTTTATGTATACTTGTTAGTTTTACTCTTATACAATTTTAATATGTGTAGTCAACTATTTCTATTAATCCTCTTTAGCTTGTAAATTTTTATTGATATAATTTGCCTCATATCATTTATGGCATAATCAATAAAAGAATTTTTTTTGTTTTATCTCTTATTTTCCTATATTTTAGTTTCATTATTTCTATTTTACCTTAAATAAAATATGTAAATGGTTATTATTCTGTCTTCATTCTAACCTATGATCATATCTTTGATCTAAAATTGAATATTTATTCCTGGAAACACACAAACTCCCAAGATTGAATTAGGATGAAATTGAAATGCTTAACATACCAACATTGAGTTCCAAAATTGAATCAGTAACTAATGCTGAAATGAGTTAAGACTTTGGGGGACTATTGGGATGGTATGATTGGTTTTGAAATGTGAGGATGTGAGATTAGGGAGGGGTGGGGGTAGAATTATATGGCTTGGCTCTGTGTCCCTACCAAAATCTCATCATGAATTGTAATAATCCCCACGTGTGGCAAGAGAGACCCACTGGAAAATACTTGAATCATTGGGGCAGATATTTCCAGAGCTGTTCTTGTGGTAGTGAATAAGTCTCACAAGATATGGTGGATTTATAAAGGGCAGTTCCCCTACACAAGCTCTCTTGCCTGCTTCCAAGTAAGACATGACTTTGCTCCTTATTCACCTTCTGCCATAATTGTGAGGCCTCCCCAGGCAAGTGAAACTGCGAGTCAATTAAACTTATTTTCTTTATAAATTACCAATCTCAGGTATGTCTTTATTAGCAGCATGCAGACAGATTAATGCAGATACCCATTGTTCTAATTCTCAATTTTTTCAAACATTTCCTTACTTGATGTGAAAATTACAATTTTTGAGAAACAAACACATTTCAAAAACTAAATAGCTTATCACCATTTTCAATTTTCAAAATAAAAATTTTTGATATCAGGAATTTCTTAGGTTATATGGGAAAACAAATAATACATAAAATCTATTATTGTAGGTTCGATGTGATGTATGAGAACTTACAAAATGAACGTATTTGCTTAGAGTGTGTTTGCTACAACAGTAAGTGTTGATAAATAGTGCATGCTGTTTGTCATGTTTTGGTTAGTAAAATATACAAAACATGGATGATACTAAATACTGTAAGAATTAGTTAAGAAAGATATTACACAAATAAATCATATCTAAATTTTTGTTAGTGTAAGACAAATAGCTTTATAAAACTATTTCAATAATGTACCATATGTTGATTTGATTACCAAGAATAACAATGATTTGTAAAAGGAAAATTATATGAGTCACTACCACCCCTTGAGAAATTAAATATCAAAATCTTTTTGTGTCTTGTGTTTAACTTCAATTTCCTGTACCTTTAAAAGAAAAGACTTATGATTTTGTATTTATTCAAATTTAATCTCTAAAGTCTTTTTGATGAGTAACAAATCGGTTTTGTGTTTCTGAACAAAATTAGTAGTTACTCTTTAATTTTTTAATAAAAATAGATTTCATAGGCAGAAAAGAAAATTTATTGATCAAATTATTAGACATGTAGGAAAGTAGTAGATTAATTAGTGGTTACTTTTTGAGGATTACCTGTTGGAATGACTAATGCTAATTTAAATAGCTATTGTCTCACTTTTTAGGCAACATAAGTGTTTTCAGGTATGTGGATGACACAGAGATAAAATTCCTGCTAGTTATTAGAATCATCAATCAGCATCTTTGTATAAATATGCACAAACCCACACACACACACACATTCATGAATGCAACTATTGTATTTTCCCAAATGTATCATAATTTTTATAATGACATTTACTTAATACAGGGTGATGGATACCACGATTTTTAAATAACTGCAATTCTTTATACTGTTTTCCTAAAAAAATTAATTTGTAAATTATTATATGTTTTATATATTTTTTATTTTAAAATAGAATCCAATTAGGAAGAATTTTATGTAACCTTCAAGAAGCAAGTGTTGTTATTTGTTTGGGTGCCTTTTAAAATATCTTCACAAACTGTCTTTCCAAATATCATTGAAAAACATAAATAAAGGCTTAATTTTCAATAGTAAGAATGAAGAAAAATTGTTATTCCTTTAGACTTCTGTGTCATAAATTTCCTTTCCCATGCTAAGCTTGAATTGTTTCTGCATTAGGTTTAAACATAGGTCTTAGTTTGACATTTTGTGAATAACAAAGCACATCTTTCATGTGACAAGGCTTCTTATTTGAAGAAAATTAGTACATTTCTTTCTTGGCTTTCAATTAATTATCTTTATGTAAAATTTTTTACTTTGCCTTCCCAAAAATTGAATGTATTTTATTTTCTCACAATTTTATTATTTATTTTATATCTGCTTAAAGATTGTGGTGCCCTTAAACATTTATATTTGGTCATGAGAACTATAAATATAAGTACTTATGCTTTACTTTCTTAAAAAACAAACAAAAACACCTTCTTTTCTAAAATATCACAAAGTATAATAAGTACTTAATAAAAATAATCAGGTCAGAAACATGTGACACAAAACATATGCAACTGTTAAGTTTGGCCTAAAGCTGCCTCCTTGTAAGTACAGCCAAAAGGTTTCTCTGTAAACAGGGAACTGTAACCTAACTGAATGTGTAAACAGACAATAACTTACCCTTTTATTGATCACTGAATTTCAGTCAGTCATGAGTGGTCAACTGTTGAAACAATGTTCAAATAAGAAAAAGTCAAGCTTTACACAATCCAATTGTTTTTGTACCTCACTTTCATTTTCTGTACATCACTTTCCCTGTTTTGTCTGTAACTCTTCAACCAAGTAGCAGAGCTCAAGTATCTCTAAATCTATTCTTTTTCAGAATGCTGCCTGATTCACAAAATCATTCTTTGTTCAATTAACCCATTTATATGAGGAAATCATTCTTTGCTCAATTAACCCATTTATGTGAGGATATCATTCCTTGTTCAATTAACTTATTTATGCAAGTTTGCAATTTTTTGAATTTTTGCAGTCAAACCTTGACAATCACTTTGAGCAGTAGGATATAAATAAAATCCATATGCTCAGCATTCCAATAATGGAACAGTAGGCATAAATGGGTTTTAAACTCTGATGAATTTAATTTGTCTAAAGTTTCTCCTTTAACAGATGGTGTCAGAAGTGGGATCTAGAATAGAGTTTCTAGAGACTCACAGGAGTATTGAGTGACCAAGCAAGGTACTTACTGGACCCATTGTGTCCATTACTCTCTCCCAGCAACTAAGGATTATGGGAAAGAAGTTATCTCAATGCTTACCAATTTATGTTTTGAGTATCTTAACTTGAACAATTTTTTAAAAATCTGAACTGAGTTTGGAAGTTTCAACAAAAACGGGATTAGGTACAGGATTGTAACCAGGTTGCCAGCAAGAAGGGAGAGCAGAGAGGCATCCTGAAGATGCTCCCAATTCCCTAATTGGGAGGGGAACCCACTTAGCTCCCTCCCCATCTGATTCTTTTCCCGATGTGTCCCAAGGTTCTTGGCCTCCCTCGCCCAGGAATGGGGAAGAGAGCCCTGGCAGTGCAGTGAGCTTACTATTTAAGTAAATATCAGACTCAAAGAGTTTTGCAGAGAGTGATTTATTAGGGGGAGAGAGAGAAGGAGAAGTAGAGAGAGCTCTCACACTGTTGTGGGAGGGGATCCCAGAGAGTGAAATCCCCACAGGTAGTGAGGGAGAGACAGGTCCCATGTTGCCGTGGGAGAGGATCCAGAGAAGGAGCCCACACAGGTAAGGGGCAGCGGGGTTTTAACTTGGAAGTGATTCCTGTCCCATTCATGTTCTTGTCCAACGAGAGGAATTCCTTTAAACTTTCTCTGGAGTGATTGATTTTTGACTCTGATGTTGTACCGTCTGTCTGGCCCAGAACAGAGGCCCTTCCTTCCAGAGCTTTTTGCGGGCTTTTTTTAAACAAAAGAGCACACCTGAAATTTTACCTAGCCTGAGGGTGGGAAAGTTAGACAAAGAACTTTAGGTTCCCAGGTGGGGAGGTGGATGAAGGCATGACACTGGGAAGTTCTTGCCTTTGAAAACATGCCTCTTGTGGACCTGGGAAGACAGGTTTTTTTCCTTTAACATAGTCCCTCAGGCTCAGGTAAGTCTGATGATCCCATTAGAGGCGTCAGGTGTCTGGCTGGGTCAGTCAGAAACTGGCAGTAAATGGCAATATTGAAGGAGGTTTGGATTCTGGCTTTCAGAATTTCACAGGAGTGTTTGGTAATCTATCTTATGTGTTTATTTTTCTTGCATTCTTAGATATATAAAAAAAAAATAGTCTAAGTTGATCAAGAATACCTGAGAGCCACAATCAAAATTAAATGTAAAAATGTAATTCTTAATTTCTGAAGAACTGCTTATTTCAACTTCTAGTTAGGCCTGCATTTGCATATGCAAATATTAGGGCCCAAAAGCAGCAAACACTTTTACAAATGGTGAAAACTTACTAAAGGTTAGTTAGAAATAATACTCCAAATAAAACACACTGCCCTTTAAGAAATGTACTTAAACATGAGGGCTTCCAAAATAGTCTTATTCGGCATGCCTTTGGATATGTATAAGCTTTCAAAAAGATTTTGTAATTTTTATTTCCTCTTTAAAAGATTCTTTATAAAATGCAAATAAAAAGCTTAAGTGACTAATTGATAATAGGAATTTTATCTGCTTAACTTTTGGTTTTGTTACTATCCTGCCTGAAGTTGTAGAGAAAGCTATCCCAGATAAACTGTTTAAAAAATATATGTCTTTAGGGAAAGTAGGCTTGCTTCTTTTTCAGAGCTGTTCATGCTGAGTCCAGGCATAAAGAGTGCTTTATTTGCCCTATTTCTTAGTAGACTCTGTCCTAAACTCATTTTTTTTTTCTGTAAAGGAAACAGTAGGAACGTTAAAAAGACTACCTACTGAAATAAATAGGTCTCCAGAACACCTTTCTGACATTTACCTATCTTGAAATCCTTTTTAAAAAGAAATTTGCATCTATAAAGAAAATTTTAATTTGTAAGGGTGTCAGAGAGGGAAGACTGAGTTGAAATTCCTACCATTGTTTGAAATTGACATAAAAGTCCTATCTTTGTTCAAGATGCTTCTCTTGACCATCTTGTTTTAACTGGGCCTTTATGTACTACCTTTTTCAATGATTTGAACAAATAACTTTTCAAATATTTGAGCAATATTTAAAGCTAAAGTATCAGCTCTATGCTTTTAATATACAAATTTTCTACCTGGTAACACTTGGGTGATCCTTTTAGAAATGTAAATTTAGAGTTGTTTAGCTAACAATTACTAAGGCCAAAGAAATAGGTCATTTGAGGATTGATAGGCTGAATGGGGAAAAGAAAGACTGTTTGAAACCTGGAAAATGAGAATTCTTTATAAAAGCTAAGATCTGCCTCTGTTTGTCTGTATGTCTAGAGGTGTTACCTGTATATAATAATATTTGACAGAGACAGCTTTAAAATTGTTGGCAAATAAAATAGAAATTGCTTCAGAATTGTCAGTTTAATATAATTCAGACATTTTTGCATGTGTCTACTGGTCAGACAGGTTTATGTTGTCTCTGCTATGTGTTCTAAGGTCATGAAACTGCCACTTCTATAACATTTTTGATACTTGCTTGCTATAATCATTAGTCTATGTTTTCAGTATTGAGCCTCTAGATTCTAAGATCAGGACAGGTGGCCAAGGTGAGGCCTGGGAACATGTCCTCAGTAAATACACTACCAGCTGCAAGGAAAAGTCAAACCCACTATGACTCCTTCCTCTATGGCCTACCTTTGCTTCCTGGGAGGTCTTGGACCCTCCACACATAGCCTTTACAGTTTATCTTCTGTCCTGGTATGTAAATTCAGGACCCAGATGAGCCTTGCCCCTCATAAATATCCTTGGTGTCACATGGCTACTGAAGAACTATGATGACTGAGATAGACATAAGGGAGGGTACCTATGTCCTCATTTCAAAATACATTTCACTTTTCCATAATTTGAAATCTTAAAGTCATGTTATATTAAATAATAGATAATTGTGCTCGCTTCGGCAGCACACATACTAAAATTGGAACGATACAGAGAAGATTAGCATGGCCCCTGCGCAAGGATGACACGCAAATTCGTGAAACGTTCCATATTTAAAAAAAAAAAAAAAAAAAATAGATAATTATAAAATTTCTAAGTCATTTGTAAGTAATTAATGAAACATTAATTACCAAAAATAAGTTTCAGCTGACATACTTTGTCATCTAATTTTTCTATAATATAGAAAAGCTAGATATATCTAGACCTGTTAATAAACAAAACATTGAGGTAACATATCTTTCTAAAATATTATGAAATGGCTTTCATTTATAAATACTGATATTAAGCAGTACATAATTACTTACATCCTATGTTTTCACTAAAAAGTAGGCTACCTAAAAGTTAAAATGTAGTTAATATGCATAATTAGAACCACTAGATATAAAATATTCTATTTAGAAAGTGTATATAAAAAGGCAAGGTAAGCTTTTGGTGACAAAAGTTGTAAAGGCATAAAAAATAATTTTGTCTAGATTCAAATTTACTTAAATGTTGCTTTGAATTAAAGAAATTAAAAGATACTCAAATATTATATGAGATTCATAAAATTTTGATAAATCTTGGTATATTTTATCAGTCTTAATTATGGTAATTATGTTAAATTATTCTAGATCATGGAAATAAACAATTTTCTCATCAACTGCATCTTTATGACCATTTTAAGTTGTTTCTACATTTAGTTGTTTAACTCTGATACAGTTTCTGTAAGCTCTTCACAATCAAGTAAAATCCTAGGGTATTATTTCTTCAAAAAAAAATCATTGAAAAGATGGAAAAGGCATTGACAAGCACTCTTGAATACAGATTTCTGTTAACTATAGGATCAGATCATTTGGTCTGAGTAAGAATTTCCAAACCTCCAGGAGACTGATTGGTTCAGAAATCTGCTAACTCAAGTGGTACAAAATTTAGTTAAATACCAAGGAAATACCCTGCAAGATTTCATGCTAAATGAGCCAGCACTAAAATTGTTAAAATATGTAATTTGGATGAACTCCATGGCACAAGTCAAATTATCAATAATAATCCATTTATTAAGCAGTGTTAGGAACCTGAATTAAGGAAAGAAAATTGATATTTAGGAGCATATAAATCCAGTATTAAGCATGGACTCATGGAGAGTCAATTGTTTTTTTGCTCAATTAAACCTTGTAAAATTTAATTTGTTTAAAGTTTTTATTTAATACAACTAAAAATCTATCATTCCCAAACCACATAAACTTAAGTGATTTTTAATTAGAGCACTACCAAAACTGTAAATAATCTTATTTGAAATAGCCCTGTTAGAGCTCCATTGGCAATAATGTCTGGGACCATTATTGTTTACATCAATTGTCTATTTACTTTTAAAATAGTTGAAAAAAAATGCTGTTTTCTTTATGTTATGAAAACTTGTAAGCTGAACAATAATCATATATCCTTCAGATGTAAAACTAATTCTTCACGAAGTGACCTGTTTTCCAAAGGTTTGTTTTTTGAAGTTGCCAAATTTCTTTTCTCAGTTTATTTACATTTTCAACCTCTGTTTAAAGCACTTTGAATTTTTTTCATTTTTTTAGAAAATTCAACATGGTGATCAAATACTCACATTTATTACCATGGAGCAAGCAATATCCTACAATTAACATATAGCAAGTAATCTCTTATAATTTTAATTGCCTATTTATTTTATTATCTACATTCGATTGTAGTATTTTTTATTCCTTTTCAAAATTTGAGTAAGAAGGGTTATAACAAGCTTCTGAATCTTACAAAAATCAAATCTGGATTTGCATTAAATTAGCTGTTTATATCTTTTATATTAAAAAATGACTATTTTTATGTTTATCTTTATTATTAGTTATTTTCCAGAAATTTTAGTTGAATGCTTTATTATTTATTTTAAATATTAGCAATATATATATATGCAAGTGTATAAAACCATACTTTTCCATTCTTCACAAATCCAGTACATCATAAATCTTCCAAAAGTATTACTGTTTATAGTTTTTGAAGCTTGAATATTGTGTAGTCAACTTTCCAAATAGACAGATTCTGCACTTGCAGACTCAGCCAGCCTTAGATCAAAAATATAAGAAAAATAAGACATACATAGCCATATGACAATAAAACCCAATACTAATTTTTAAAAAGTATAGTATAACAGCTATTTACATACCATTTCCATTGCATCAGGTTTTATAAGTAATCTAGAGATGATAAATTTGTAAGAGAGTGTGTGTATGTTATATGCAAATACTATACCATTTTATGTAAGGGACTGGAGCATCTGCAGGTGTTGGTATGTGTAGAGGTCCTGCAATCAATCTCCTGCAAATACCAGGAGACAAATGTATTTTAAATTATCTTGTCTTCAAAGAAACCACACCTAGATAACATAAATGCAGGTTTCCTTTCTTTGTACTACTTACGTGGAACTGTTCTGTAGCTACCATAAAATATATAAACTTTAATTTGTATCTTTACTCCTTTTTTAACACATAAAACACTTCTCACAAAATTTTTATGTAAAAAAAATGCACTTGAAAGGCAAATATAGCAAATAAAATCCTATTCAATTAAGTTGATGCCTATTTGTGTTAAGAAACTAAATTTGCATTCCAGTAACTATCATTAGGTTTTTTTTGTTTTTGTTTTTGTTTTTTTTTTTTGAGACAAGTCTCACTGTGTTGCCCAAGGTAGAGTGCACTGGTGTGATCTCGGCTCACTGCAACCTCCACCTCCTGAGTTCAAGCCATTATCTTGCCTCAGCCTCCCCAGCAGCAGGGACTACAGGCATGCACTACCAGGCCTGTTTAATTTTTGTATTTTTAGTAGAGATGGGGTTTCACTACGTTGGCCGTCCTTACCTCATGATCTGCCTGCCTCGGCCTCCCAAAGTGCTGGGATTACAGGCATGAGCCAGTGCCTCAGCACCACTAATTGTTTTTAAACTAAGAAATCTAAAGATTTTCTCCTCTGCAATATAACCATACATATTATTACTCTTTTTAGCTATAGCTAACTACATTTAGTATAATTCTTAACATTAATTTACTTTCTAATCAAACAGTGGTTAGTTTGGTTAGAAAGTAAATTAGTCATTTGGTCATTTTTATTGAATTTTAAAGCATAGGTAACTTTCCAGTATATTTTTTCAGAGTCTCTTTGTTCTTTCCTAATGAAAAAGGTCATACAGTGCCCATTTATGACAATGGAAGGATTCTTAAAAACAAGAGGTAACATATCACACACCTGAGCAGGAGTGGTCAAAGAGAATGTACTGAATATTCTTATGCCCTTCAGATTTCACCCTTTTAAATTCTTCAGCATTTATAAGCATTCTTCAGCAGATTCATTAATATTTTCTTTTAGTTGAATAAGTGGGAATTTGAAATGAGCCATGTTGGAAGTAGCTGGCCGAAAGCCTACTCTCTTTAGTTTAGCCACATTGCCCTTCTTTGCATGTCAATGTCCCCATTTCTCATTTTCCCCTGTGTCAGGCGGTGCTGATCCAAGCACAAAGCCTCTTTCGAATTAATAGAAGTGAACCCTGGGGTCAATTTATCAGACCTAGAAGGAGAGAAGAAATGAACTCAACAGGCAGAGGAATGATCTGGAATACAAAGACAAGAGCAAAATGAGATTATACTAGACACATTGCTTTATATTGTATTTTGATTCTAATAGTCAAATAGCTTTTACAGTTTTAAATTTTGATTATTCATTTTTATTTTTCAGCAACTTAAATAAGCATATGCCAAGAATAACATATTTATTTATAAATAACTTATTTGGTGATCTGCAGATAATAGAAAAAGAAAACATTTCCTGTTACATAATAATATATAAGAAATGTATCCTGAAGAGTGTTTCTGGCTGTATTGTTTTAAAGCAGCATTGTTCAATAGATACATAATGTGACACAGATGTAATTAAAATTTTTTCAATAAGCCACATTAAGAATAATTTTTAAAAAGCAGATAAAGTTACTTTTATTAATTCATTTTATCTAAAATTTTCAAAATATTATTTCAAATGTAAATATGAGTATTAATGCATTATCTTATATTTTTATTTTTACATATTAAGGCTTCAATATTGATCATGCTTTTTATATCTGATAGCTTATTTTAAGTGCTCAATAATTATATGTAGGAAGGGCTTATATATTAGATAGTGCTAGGTCAAGAGAAATAGACCATTCCAATGATAATTGAGAATAATCTTTTGAATGTTGTTAGATATAATCATTTATGAGCTCAAACATGTACTATCTGTTTAGTGACTGGTATGTCATATAATCCGTATAACCAAATATGTATTGCACTTTTACCACTCAGATTATGTGATAGTGTCTTTATTTACCTTTATTTCCACAGATTATCTTTTACCAAAATTAAAAACAAAACCAAAAAAGAAAGCCCAAATCATTGTATTGATGATTGGGAGTATTTGTGTCTTCCGTTTTTGTATTCTGTAGCTTAGTTCTTAGAAGAATACTTGTTTGAGAGAGAAAATTATTCAAAGATTTTTTTTATTCAAGAGGTACCTATCTTCATTACAAACTACCAGAATTTATATAAATTGTTATCACTCTCTGAGCCTCTGAAAGCTTAATTTTAATAATTGTAGTGTCATAATACCAGCTTCATAGGTAATCTGTGTATCATAGGCAGAATCCTAAACCTCCCCTCCAGTGAGATGACGTGTTCTGATCTCTGGAACATGTGACTTTGAGAGACATCTCTCCCATGATTATATATTATGTGACACAGCTGATCTTAAGACAGGAGACTATCCCAGAGGCTTGGTCTAACCATTTGAGATTTTAAAAGCAGAGAGTTTTTTTTCCAGCTGTTGGCTGAAGAGGTCAGAGAGATTCAAAGCAGGAAAAGGATTCAATGTGCTTTTGTTGCTTTGAAGATTGAGGAGGTCACTTGAGAAGGAATGACATATATCCTTGGGGTGCTGTAGCAGACATCAAACTGACAGCCATCAATGACACTCCTGTAAGAAACTGGGTTTTGCCAACAACCTGAATAACCTTGCAAATAGATTCTTCCCCAAAGCCTCCAGATAGTAGCCCAGTGAGTGATACCTTGACTTTTGCTTGATATTGGTCTTAAGATACCTGGAGCAGACAACATAATAAGGTATACCAGATTTATCACTTACAGAACTTTGAGAAAGAAATGATACTGTTTTATGCCACTAAATTTGTGGCAAATTATTACAGCAGCAATAGAAACCAATATTTTATGTGAAAATATCTTACAAATAATAACATGTTTTCTGAATTTTAGGCATTACAATTAGAACACATAATATACTGTATTCTCACTTTTATTTAAATTCATTGTACATCAATTAGCCTGGTGTTCCATGACCAAATGTAGTATTCCTAAATATAGTACTTCCAGCAGTTGTCCAATTTGTATGTTATCCTTATTAACATGAACTACTTGAGAGTAATAACAAGCAAGTGCTAATCAATTACCAATATGAAATAACTCAAATAGTCTAATGTAATTAATGGTATATAGGAGACCATCATTGACAACATATCTACTTATTTTCCATCCTACATACCATAGCATGGGGAAGGGTAATTTTCTTAATGAATAATGACAGGTAATTCTGATAAAGACACTGATAATTAGATTATGGTGACAATATTCAAAATTTAAAAAGAGAAGATAGATTATACTTCAAAATTAATGTATTTCAATAAACGGCTATTTATAGTACTTTTTAAAATCAACTGAATATTATTTACAGATATGTCAAACATAATAATCGTTATTCTGATATTCATCACCAGTTGGTAAATATTAATAACTTACAGTGAAATTTAATCTCAATGACTATATTTTTCTTTAAATAAAGGCTTGATTTGGCATAATACCATGCAATTTAATATACAGGTATAGAACATATGTCCCAGGTAGTGTGCTGCAATGGTTATTATTCATGAGAACATACACACACACAGGAAAGCACGCGGGTGCACACACGCGCGCGCACACACACACTTGTTTTATTAGGTTGTAGTGTCAATTTGGGTCACCTGAGATGCAAAAGCCAGGCTAACATTAGATGATCTTGAGGAAACATTAGAATCTTCAGCAAACACCCGTGACGGTGAAGAGGGCAGGAAAAGACAAAAAGAACCTTCAGGAAACAATTCAGCCTTGATAACTGTGAAATAAGAGAAAGAAGGAAGAAATGGTAGTCAGCGCCCTGGGTTACAGTACAGGTCTCTCAATGCTTTGGACAGTCCAATGAGTGGAGAGTCTTAAGCAGAAGTCCACTAGAGACATTCCATTATGTATATTGCTGGATTCTGTAATCTACTCCCTTGGTGAATTTTTACAATTTTTGTGTTATTATTACCACACTTTATTACTACAGATTCATGATATAATTTTTCCAGGTTTATTGAGGTAAAATTGTCTAATAAAAATTGTGTATATTTAAGGTGTACAACCTGATTCAATACACATTTATATTATGTAGTTATTACTGCAATCAAATTAATTAACACAGTCTTCGCCATACCTAGTTACCATTTGTGTATGTGTGTTCATGGTGAGATCACTTAAGATCTGTTCTCTTAGCAAATATCCAGCAAACAATACAATATTATTAACTATGGTCACTATGCTGTACCTTAGGAAATGGGAAGATAATGGTCATCCAGTGCAAACATAGATCTGGATATCTGCTGTTGTCAATTCTCTACCTCTTTTTTCTTTCACTTAAATTTGCCTGACCAATCCTGGCTATTTGCATTTCTATGTGAATTTTAGAATTAATTTACCAGCTTCTGCAAATACCCAGCTGATATATGGCTGGTATTTCATTCAAGATACAGAATAATTTGGGGAAAGTTGACATCACTATGTTGCTGGTTTTTCAATATATGAACATGAAATCATTACCCTTCCATTTAGTTAGATAAAATTTTTTCCTCAGTAATATTTCACAGTTTTATGTATAAAACAAATACAAAACCTTCCATTACATATATTCCCAAATTTGGGCTTATTTGTTTTTATTATACCTTTCTTGATAGTGCTCAGTTAAACCATTCTCTAATAAATGTCTCCCAATAAGTTTTATGAAATACAGATTAGAAACTCCATCCTCTCAAGAGTGAGAGAACAAGATCTATATTCACTTCCTTTTTGTCTTTCTGTTAAAGACAATGTCCAGCTAATAACATACGCTGTGGTCCACTGTGTATGTGCGGACAGCACACTCAGATTAAAAAAATAAAGGAAGTATTGAAGAATCCTGATGCTATGATGACATATTTTTCTCTAAAGTCAAATATATATTCCTTCTATCATAAATGTGTGTAGATCAGCCAAATTAATAATTGTTATTTAATGTGCAAAAAGATGCTTATAAAATAGGTCAAGACAAACATAAAACTAAAGATATATTAAACTAGATGAAAATTTTATCCCCTAATCTAACTCCCTACTGAATTGTGCTTAGCTAATTCTTCCAATCAAATTCAGCAATAAAGACAATTTCTTGAAAATGCAATGGTAGCATTCTCTAAATAATCTCCTGTCAGTGTTCTAGAATGTTGTAGACTGGAGAACTATAAACTTAATTCTATTATCAAATTTCTGTTAGTATATTAAATCCTCAGCTGTGAATTTTTTTTAGCCACAAATAAAATTTTGAAAGATATGTTCCTGAAGATCTGATCTTTAAAAAAAATAGTTGGGGTGACTACATAAGAATCACCGTCAAAAATATGTATTTTTACCTATGTTTTCTTTACTCAATCTTATTCAGTAGATATGGACAGACACGATTTTATATAAAAATGCCCAGGTGACTCTTCTATGTGGCTTGCTTGGGGAACAGCTCTGCATTGTTCCAGTTATATCATTAGTGTTATTGCTGTGGAGCATGGATGTATGCAGTACAGGAAATTAAAACCTTATTTATTTATTGTCAATGGGCAATATTATTTTGCCTGGTTATAATCAGACTTCTACTTTAGGAACTATAACCTAAATGTTTGCCAATTAAACAGTTATAGCTCTTTTTGCACTTTTCCATATACACTTATCTGAATAACCCAAGCCTTTTATGGAGCCCACTTTTTTAAAAGGCCAAAAAATCATTAAGATTAAACAAGCCCTCCCAACTCTTTTAATTGTACTTGAGTAAAACTGTTATTTCTACAGTGTCACTGCCAGACTTGATTTCAGAAACTAATAAATGAAAAAATTAAAAAGTTAAGAGAAATTATTTAAAATTTCATTTTCAATGGACACATACAATCCATTCAAACAGGTTATTCTGAGTCTACAACTGCAAAGTACACTTTGTTTTGGAGAATTATCCTTTCCTCAAATTTAACCATGGCATTGCTCCCTTTATCAGTGGGAAGAATACAGATGAGATGATCCAACTAGTACTGAGAATCCAAATTCATACATTGATGGGAATAACTCTCATTGATGAGAATAATCTCACTGATAGGAATAATTCTCACTGATGGGAGTAACTGGAACATATCTCTTTTTCCATTAAGTTTGGAAATATGTAACAATATTTCAATTCTTGGTTTTTCTTGACCTTTACTAATATATTTAGCTACTTTGATTTTTACTTTCCCATTGGTTGTTGCACTTCCAGTTCACAAACGTTCTGAAACAAGTGTGGATTTTGCATGGACAGCTTCTCTCTTCCATTTTGTGAATAGGATGCTCTACAGTTAATACAGGAAATATTCAGCAAAGGCCATGAACTTGGGTTTCCTACATTCCAAATATTATCAACTTACTTTTTAATATGGACCGCTTTACTGTCCCAGACATTCCATTTCTAGTGCCTTCCTAATTGTTCCCTATTCCATTTGTTTATTTTCCTAGCATATGCCTCCAGATGTGTGTAGTTCTCTTAGTGGAAGCTGGGAATTCTTTGGTTTTCAGTTCCATAAAAAGTATCCATTATTCAAGAAATTGTGATTAATTTTATCTCTTAAAAATTTCTTTAAAGTTGCCTTCTTTCAACAGTTCAAATTCTGTCCCTGGCCTACGTTAAATCTTTTGTGTTTCTGTCTCACTCCCTTTTAATGCTTTTCATATTGCATAGCTTTCCTCAGCTGGTCACCTCACAGTTCTTTTATACTTCCCTATCTATATTTGGCAGGTGATCTGGACTTTCACTTAGAAAAAGCTTATGGTAGCTAATAAAATAGTCATAAATTAGCAGGCTTAATTAAAACAGGAAATTGCAAGATTATAGAATATCTTATTTAATGCATCAAATCCTTATCTCTCAATCATCATTGTAGAGGAGGTGGCACATGTAAGAAGAAAGTAAATATTTATTAAGTGAACAAATGAACATACAATATAACTGTTTTCAGCTCTACTAACAGGCTAATTTTCCCATTTCCTGAATCTTTATCCTCTTGCCTCATTACTTATCCCTAATCCACCTAATGCAGTTGTAATTATTCAGACTTGACTCAAACATTCAAAGGCCCGACCTGACATTCCTTTGTTGTGTGACGAAGACACAAAAGACACAAAAGTTGTGTGACTTTTGGCAAGTTACCGTTCTTGAGCTTCAGTTTCTTCATTTATAAAATTGACCCAATGATAGAATCTGTGTCCCAGAAATGATGTGAAATAATACATGTGAAAATACTTATTATGGTAACTGAATATGATGAACACTAAATGTATTAGCAGTTTTTACTATATTCAGCGAAAATTAAGATTTGTTAGACAGTTTTCCTTACACTTCACATATAGGCTGATGTTTATTTTAGTTTATTAAAAAAAATTGATTAAATAACCTTATTTGAAATTGTGTGTTGGCTATTTATTCTAGTGAATATATAAAAAACTTTTGAGTAGTGACATGCATATTTAAAGAATAGAGATGTGATTCTCAACTGATATAATTATTAGTTCTAATATGACTTTCTACATTAAAAGAAAAAAAAACAGAAACAAAAACGGACAAATGATCTTCATTGAAATTGCATGTGGCTTGATATTTGGAAGAATGGTTACATGTATCTTCAGGTTTCTTATGCAAGGGCCATGATTAAAAAATGAAGACAAACATCATTTGTGCATCGTCCATGATGTTAACCTATATCATTTTGCGTTAATTTTTCTGGCATTCCTTAGGCTTACAAGACTTTGGAACATAATTTCAAGGTTTGATTTTATTGATATGTTTACACAATAAAGCATCATTTAAAATGTCATTAAACGAGACAAAAACTTACATTCCTCCCTTTAGAATCTCAGTAAATGTGAACACCTGAGAGCTTGCCATTTATGATTAGTATTTCATGGTACATCAAGTAAGCATCCTTCTTCACAAACATAATAAGCTTTCAGCTAGTGTATGTAATACCTATAAAATCTAATGTGGCTAATGAATAAGAATAATGATAATCTATGGGAATAAGATAAAACATAAAACAAAGGTGAACAATATATTGTAGAAACAGGGACAATCTGGAAACAAGGATATAATTTAAATTTTAAAATACAAAAATAATGCGAAATAAATATACAGGAATATGCACTATTAATTCTTTTAATTTTGATTAAATGAGAATGCTTAGTTGGAAGACAGGCAAATAGAAGATTTAATAGGTTATTATTATGATGAAAAATATTATCAACTATCATATACCAATATAATGGCATATGTTCTGTGAAATAATGGGTGGGAGAGTTCCCTTGAGTCCTTTGCCGGACTTGCAACAGGGGTCTGGCTTGCTTACTTGGCTAGCCACTGTGCTCAAACCCATTGTGGGAGGGGGAACACTCAGGTGAGTGGGTGCTGGGGCCTGGGCGGGGCAAGCACTTTTGGGCTTGGCCCCAGGGCAGCATCTAAGGGTTTGTTACAATTAATGCTCTTTTAGCAGTTGGCTAAAAGATGCATTTTAGCTTAGTGTTAACCAGCTCAGTGGAGAGTCAGGTTGACAGCCTTTTACACCCTGCCCTCTTGGTACCTGGGTTCTTGTTCAGCGTCCAGGAAGAATCAGATCATGTGAACGGTTTGAAAGGTGATGAATGCAGAGGATTTTATTAAGGGGTGGAAGTGGCTCTCAGCAGAAAGGGAGCTAGAAGAGGGATGGTGTAGGAAGAAGATGCTCTCTGAAGTTAAGCCGCGTCTGTCTATGTCTCCGAGGCTCAGTTGCTTCTTCTCCTCTAGATGTTCAGCTGCTTCTTCTCTTCTCTCCTTCTCTGCTGTGCTTGCTCTGCTCCTGTGCCATTGGAGCTTGGGGTTTCTATGGGTCCAGGGTGAGGGGCACAGTGGACCAAAAGACGACGCTCAGGCAGGAAAATGGGGATGTGAAAGATGTGAAGTTCTCGTTTAGGGCCACAGCATCAGGTTCGAGGGTGGAATCTTTGCCAGAGACCCTGCCTTCTTCTACCCATTATTTCCCTGTCACCTGTCCATATCAATAATAAGCTAAAAAGATTGGCTAGTTGGAATCTGAATTAGAGAACTGGATGGAAATGTAAAATATAAAGTAAAAGGTATTTCAAAGAAGGTCTTTACAGCATGTATATTTTGTCCTATTGTGTTGCTTTCTAAAGTCTTTTTTTTCACTAAAGGCAAATTTTCTCTCAAGTGACAGCTAATGAATATTGTTTTCTTGTTTAGTCTAAAGGTAGTTTCTGGGGAAAAAAATTATTAGGTTGTATGAAACATAATACATATGGCAATGTTTTTGTCTTGACTGGTAGCTAAACTGTACTTACTGCTGATTTTTTAGATTGTTTGCTGCTGCTTGCATCTTCTCCTTTCACACGTGGGGTAATGTGCATTTGAGAAATGTACAAGACTTTTTTTGTCTAATAGAAAACAGCATCAGACTCTGTCTCCAAAAGAAAACAAAAACCTTGGCATCAGAAAATAACATTTCACTGTGACTACATATTCGAAATGGAAATGAAGTTATCAGCTTATTCAGGTTCTGCAATCAAAATGAATATAAAGAAGGTCTGCACATTCTAATAGCTTCAGTGTCTTCTATGTACATTTTATTCACTATGAGCAATTTTTTGTGATTACTTTTTTCCCACTGTAAATATTTATGTGAGAAAAAAACAACTTGCTCTTACTATAAACATTAAAACAGAGAAATAGTAAAACATAATGGGAAGCATAAGTCTTTTGAGGACAGACAGACTTGGGTGTGACTCATATGTGACCTAATCTTGAGGTAGTGACCTTGGGCTAGTTATTAAACCTCTCTGAATTTTATTTTCCTCTTGTATTGGCTAGTAATACCTATATCTTACAACTGTAGTGAAGTCAAGTGAAGATTAAATGTGTTGAACTTGCTTGGCATGCCTGATAGATTTAAGTGTATGAATGCTACTTAACATGATTAATATTTCTTTGCTACTATGGACATAGGTTAGTACTTGGAACATGGCAAGCATTTAGGATATTGTAGATATTAGGTTGTGATACTTCACTCTTTACCCAATTTCAATATATTTTTTAAATTATACATGTTAGTACAGAGATTCATAAAAAAATGTATCATTCATTTTTCATAAGTGGTTGAATGACAGCTAACTGCTATTTTATTATTATTTATTTGAATATATGACATATATATCTTATAGCATATAAATCTAATCATGTTACCAACCTTCTTAGAAACCTAAAAAGATATTTTACTGCCTATTTTAAACCAAAATTAAAATAAAATTCTAGACCCCTCATCCAATTGAATGGACTCCCACCTTGGCCAAGGAGACCCCAAAGATACCTGAAAAACTAGTTGAGGCATGATGGAAATGGAAGGTGGGACATGCCTCATTATGCCCTTCTCCCTTTGTAGTTGTAGAATGAAAATAAATCTCAGGACCCCCAAATCCCTGAGCCAAAGGAAAATGTCAAGGTGGGAACTGCTTCAAGTAAACCTGCCTCCCATTCTATTCCTAAATAAGACAGCTACAAAAAAAGCTGCATATCTTTCTTACATTTTACCCACAAGAAAATTTCTTGTGGACAAAGGATAAGCAGAACACAAAATCATCCCTGTGCTCACATGAACAAATGCAAATCCTATGGATCCTCCTATGAACTGGAAGCCCCAACTTCCAGATGTCTGGTTTCCCAACTTCCAGATGTCTGTTTTTTCTGGCCTCAATCAATGTATATACTACATGTATGGATTTTTACCTTTGCCTGTAATTTCTGTCTCTCTAAAATGTGTAAAACAATGCTGTAACCCAACTACCTTGGGCACATCTCAGACTTGAACTTCCTGAGACTGTGCCATGAGCCATGGTCTTTAACCTTGGCAAAGTAAATCTTTAAGTTGATTGAGATGTATCTCAGATAATTTTTGGTTTATACTATGGAATAAAAATCAAATGCTTCAGTCTTAAATGCCATGTTTTTCATTCTTTGGCCCATATAATTTTATTTAGTCATATTTCTATCTTTCATTTACTTACTCTTTATTATTTTTGTTCCCTCCTTCCTTTGTTTATCTTTTTTGAATTTAAATATATCTGAAGTTATTGTAAATTATATATACAACACAATGCAGCAAAGCATAACATTCTCTTCTCACACCTTCATTACTACTTCCCAGAAGAGATCAATACTATAAATTTGTTACATACTCTTTCAGAACCTTGCCTTTAACTATATAATGAGAAAATATCTTAAACTGTTAATTTTAGTTATTTATTTTCCATACTTCCTTATATATGCTCCTCATAACCTAAGCATCCACAATGTAAAGAGGTCAATTAGAGCATTAAACTAGTAAATGACCTTTTGTAACCAGGGGAGCATACTCAGCTCCCAGTTCTGAAGAGGTTCTTAGCCTCACTAACCCCAAAGAATGAGGAAAGGGGCTCCAGGAGCACAGTGAGTTTGCTGTTTGAATAAATATCATGGACTCAAAGAGTTTTGCAGAAAAGCAATTTATTAGACAGCGAGATTGAGAAAGCTCCCACACTGTCATGGGAGGGGACCCAGAGAAGGAATCCTTATAGGTAAGGAGCAGCTGGAGTTTTAACCCTTGAGTTATTCCCTCCCCATTCATGTTCTCGTCCAATGAGAGGAGTTCTTTCAAACGTCCTCTGGAGTGATTGATCTTTGACTCTGATACCAGATTGATTACTTGGTCCACAGCCCTGAGTTACAGAGTTCCCTCCTCCCAGAGCTTTCGGGGGACTTTTTGGGACAAAGGAGCTTTACCTGGCTTTCTCTACCTCGCCCGAGTGTGGGAAACCCAGACGAAGGACTTTAGAGTTGAAACCCCTCTGGTTCCCGGATGGAGGCATCCAGCTGAAAAACTACTGCCTTTGAAACCACATCCCACACAGACCGGGAAGAGAAGCCCTCACTTTGACTACTTTTGTTTCTTTCATTCAAAATTATCTCTTGAAGCCCTCAACAGAAAAAAAATCGTTTAACTTACAAGGGAAATTTTTTTTTCAGTTGGTTTGTTGGGAGTGAGGCCTCTATATATAGTCAGGCAAGAGGTAAGATATGGTATATGGGCCATAATCTCATAATGATAAACTTATATCAGTTAATGTGCTATTTGATAAGCATTCTGTTTTGATTTCTTTGAAGCACCTGGTAAGATTGCACTTCCAATCTACGTTTTAGGTTTATGGGACTTTGTGGCAAATTCTGGGCAAGGAACTGAATGTGCTGATGGTATAGCTCATTTTGAGGCCAGCATCTTTAAATAATTAATGCCAATATTGATAGTGACATGAGACAGACAAATTTCTAGACAGATAGGGATGGATCCCTGATGGAACCCGGCTTTCAAGCCAAAGATAGTTTAAAGCTGAAGACTGAGCTGCCAGTTCCTGATAGAGTTTATGGTCAGTTAGAACGTCTATCCCAGCTTACCTTCTGTCTCCTGATTGGTGCCTTCTGGATGATGCTTTTTAACCAATTGGATGGTGATTTTTCTAAAGACTATCCATGGACCAATCAGCACACATTCTCCCATTGTAAGCCCAAACTAGCCCAGACTCAGCCTCATAGATGGTAACCCGTTTTCAGGGTCTCTTCTCACAGTTGAGAGCTTTCCTTCTGTCACTCAATAAAATTTTTCTCTGCCTTACTCTCCAGTGTCCATGCACCTTATTCCTCTTGCTCACAGGACAAGAACCTGGAACTCACTGAACTATGGGCGGCTGGAATAAAAGAGCTGTAACAACTCCAGCTCACCAGACTGCAGGAGAAAGAGAGCTGTAACATGCTCCCACTGGCTGAGCTATGCGAGTGAAGAGCTGAAACTTTTCTTGGGGGCTCAAGCCTTGGGATTCCCCAAGCAAGAGCTGTAACACCTCGTTGGCGTTCTATGATTGCTGGCATCTCTGAGGTTTTGGGCACCACAACCTTCCCCTAGTCTAGATGCCAGCACCCTATGCAGAAGCCACTCGCTGCATGCCCAGTTCTGCCTCAAGCTGAGCATAGAGCCAAGGCAGTCATGGGATCCTCGCCAGGGAGTGAACTGAGTGCAGCCTGCTGGCCTGAGCAGGCAGAGCACGTCCAGCTGGAAAGGCATAGGCAGAGGGATCGGTGGCCACAGAAATTTCCAGCTGGCAAAGTGGCACCAAAGGAATCCTGTAACAATATGAGACCCATCATAGTCACCTTTTCCTTGTTTTTTTTTTTTTTGTTTGTTTGTTTATTTGTTTCGTTTTGTTTTGTTTTAATTTTATTTTCTTTTATCTGCCAGGACAATTGGGCATAATCTAGATGAAGGCTATTCTCATTTTTTTGTTATGGAGTAATGACAGAGAAAAGTGTCAGGTGACCCACAATGAAAACATAGCCAGAGCAGGAAATAAACCTTTGTGGTAAGTGACTGAATTTTACTGTTGTTACAGAAGTATTGCCTAATAAATTCCAACTAAAACAGTATTGCAGATATGATTCCTTTGATTTGTGATTTTTGCCTGAATGAGACTGTAGTTGCAAATAATTCATTTGGGGGATATATGCACTGATTATGTAAAAAGCAAGTTGTGTGTAGAAATCTGGTTTTGTCACATAATAGTCGTATAAAATGAGAAAACTCAAAGTTTTCTTATATTATACTGAGTTTCATAACTGTAGATAAATTTTATGTTTCACAATAGTATTGTTATGATGATGGAAGGTAATTAATTATTCTCTTGTATATAGAAACACCTAACCACATTAGGCAATACAGTAATGTCTATTAGATATGTCAAATTAAGCACTTCTTATCTGTCCTCAACAGTCTATTTGAATAAATATGGTCAATCATGGAACAGGTCAATTGAAATATCATAAATATTTCTGCATAAAATATTTATTCTGTATTTCATCCTGTTTTTCCACACAGGCATAAACTAATAAAAATGTGACATAGTCAATAGATTTTTTCAAATGATAAAGCATTTATTTATCCTTGTAGAACATTTGAATATGCAGTTTTTTCTCATTTCCTCAGTTCTTCACTATGATGCATTTACAAAACAATTACTGTCAAAAGCTTTATCTGACAAGAGTGACTTAGAGTGATAGAATTCTCCTACAATATTTATGTAATGATCTCTCACACCTACACAGAGCAAGTGTTTTGGAGTATCCCAACACTTGCTTTTGAATCTCTCAAACTGAGGTCTGACACTTATTAATGAGTTATTTTATGAATGAATTATTAATGAGATTTCTAATAAATTATTTATTTTCTGAATCTGTATTTTCCACATAGGAAATGAAGAAACATTTCACTATTTACCTTACTGTGTTAGTTAAAAAACTATCATCTGTCTTAATTTATCTGTACTCTATAAGTTGCAAAAAGCAATTTTCATTTTCTATATATTATTGCTTACATCAGTAATTGAATTAATGTAGCAATTGTTATTCCTTATTGACTATCTCAGTTTTAATACTGTAACTCCCCGATACCAAATAAATTTCGGTAGCTCAGTACACTAAATAAGTGTCAATAGATATTAATTATTTGCTCTTTTCTTTAAGAAGCCTTAATTTCACATAAGTACGTGGCAATGTACTGACTGAATTTTATCTTTTACTTATTTTAGGCTCTTGCATGTGACCCTCATTTTGATAGCAAAATAATTTATTTTAACTTAGACCTAAGACTATTCCTGTTACTAGTGCTTTTTCTAATTTTCTGTATCATTCTTTCAAAAGCTTGATTTATGATTGGAAGTGGAGCCCACATTGTGAATTAATTGTTCATATTTGAGAAAACAAAATTGGAAGTGTTTGTTTTTAAGCTAAGATAAGTTAATTTACAAGTGATAATATTTTAAATTGATTTCCAGCCACTTTGCCTGGGGTAGGCTTGGGAAGAAGTACTTTCAGAAATGCTCAATGGATTTTTATTATTATGCAAATTTGGGGAACTATGCTCAGGAAGATAATCATATTTTAATTTTTTAAGAATACAACTATGTTATTTATTTGCCATAAAAGTGCCCTAAGGGAAATTTTCCCATTGTTTAAAATAGTACTTAGTGATAAAGAAGAATGGAATTTGTCATTAGCTGCAATATGAATTAGCTTGTGGGATGTTAAGTGAAATAAGACAGGCACACGGACATAAGTATCACATGTTCTCTCTCCTCTGTGGAAGCTCAAAGAGTTCAGCTCACAGTAGTAGAGAGTAAAATAGTGGTTACCAGAGATTGGGAAGGGAAGGGTATGTTGGGGATAGCTGGAGGTTGGTTAATGAATGTAAAAGTAGAGCTAGATCGCAGAAATAAGTTCTAGTGTTCCATCGCACTATTTAGTGACTATAATAAACAACAACCAATAGTATATTTTCAAATAGAAGAGCAGATTTTGAACATTCTCAACACAAAGAAATAATAAATATTTGAGGCGATGGATTCCTAATTACTCTGATTTGATTATATATATATTGCATACAGGTTTTGAAGTGTCACCTTGTACCTCATAAATATATACTATTATTATGTGTTAATAACAATCATTTTTAAAAAGTTGTCATTTAAATACATTAAAAATGTTTGTGTACTCCTATAAATGCTTCTGAAAGAACATAAGAAAATGTGTAGATTGGTATATTGGTCACCTTATATGTATTTTAAAACACAATAGAACTTATTTGCATATATAAAATAATAAAACTTAAATGTGAAAATATATACATTTCTGCTATTTTTATTTGATTCATATCAACGTCAAGGAAAACCCCTAAATTTGTACATGACTTTTTGCCCCATGTCTTGAACACTAATAAGTAATTTAAGATGATATAAAAATGCAACTTATTTAACGAAACAAGCACTAAACATGAGCTCTCATAGTTTCACCATTTCCATTGATATAATGGAAAAATCACATATATTCTTTTAGATTTGTTCCTTGTTTGCTGAGTAATGTAGGGTGACTATGAGGCTTTGTTTTGGAAGGGATGGGAGGTTTCCTGGGCTCTGGAACTTACAGTGTTAAAGACAGTACTGGCCAAGTTATATAAGTAAATATGATTTTTAAAATCTCATCTAAAAATGAAACTGATATATCTTATGAAGTGTGGTATCAGTCAAGATGCTTTAGGAAAACGCATTGATAATTGTAACTTCAAATTTTTCAAGTTTTATTACTACAGAGTTTTATTCATTAAAAACTTTCTCTTACTTTACCTTTCTCTCTCCTGTTCACATACACACAAAAATTTCTTCTGAATTATTTCATAGTTTCAATATATCTAGTGAAATTATTTAAAATAGATCAATAAGGAAGAATTTCTTTAACAAAATAAAGGTACATTTAGTTCTTTATGTGATCAAATACCTCTAGGACAATTTCACTTTCATAACTATTGATTAAAGTATTAAAACCGTTGCATAAATTGATATAATTTACTTTCCTCCCAGTCTCATTTTAATCTACATATTGCAAATTCAGTGCTCCTAACAAATGAGATTTTCTATCTCCTGAAGATTAATGGTATTTTTAATAAATAATTTACATTTCTTGCATATGCTTTTGATATTTTGCTCTGATGCTTTACATTATTGTTGGTGAACTAGAACAGTTATTATAAATATAGTACTAATAAATAAGTCTATTTAAATCACTTTCTACCAAAGTGACACATAAAATTTGTATATGTTATAGGCCTATTAACTGAAAACTCCCTAAAAGAAATCAGCAAAAAACCCTGTTGATTAAATAGTTATTTGTATTAGTCAAATATTTTATACAGCAGAAAACACAGGAACAGTGTTAGGGGTGTCTCAAATGGAAGACATAGAAGGAGAATAATGATAAAATCTTGGAGCCTGGAGTAAGACATTTTAGGATGGCTCTTGCAAAGCAAAGGACTGAATGATATTGGGCAGACTTATGGCAGTTTTCTGTTTTTTTTTTTTTTTCTTTTTGATGGCACATTGAAGCAAAGTCTTCAAGCAAGTCTTAATAAACAAGCTGTTAGCATATTGATAAGCTTGATAAGCAAGCTGTAAGCATTATTAAGAAAGCTATTTGAGGGAGTTCACAGTTTCAACTTTGATCAGCATTTTTTCCCCGAAACAAGTAGCTAAGGTATTTCTTGTCATCGGTAGTATTTAACACAGGCCAAATAAAGCATCCGTGATTGCAGTATTATTTAACAAAGAGACAGAAACAAATGTTGCTTTGACTTTCTTGGGTGTAATGGTTATAATTTGATGTATGGTCTTTTTCCTATTAACTATTACCTTAATTTAGAATAGCAGTATAGAATAACATTTGAACATTTCTGTTCTCCAGTCAAAAGCAATGTATTTGAATCTCAACAATGAAACTAAGATATGTGCGCATGGTAAGTTACTTAAACTCTTGAAGATTCCCTCTACTATTCTGAAAACATTTGCTGTAATAATAAAAAGTTTAGCTAAAATATTGCATATGTATTCTTAATATAGACCATGAAATATGGTAAGTGCTTTAAGTATTAGATAATAATATATAAACAATATTCCTAAATTTATTGTGACTTATTTGTTATTAGCATAGTCTGTAGTACATGGTAAGTGCTTGTTACTAGGATATATAAATGTGTAATATCCCATTAGTGGGTTTTTTTTGCTTTTTAAAATTATTACATTTGTTACACACATTTGTTTATATGGAACATATAGAAATATTATTTTTAAAACGTGTGCAACCATTGAACAACTAATAAGTAAACAGTCAACCTGACACTAATGAGAAAAAGAAATTAGGTAAAACACTATTTCGTATGTGTCACTGCTATGATGTCAATTTTATACCTCATAAATGGCAGCTGTATGACATTAAAAATGATGTTGGTTTATAAGATAGTGGAATTTATTTTACTTATTTTAATAGTTTAAATCTCCAATAATTGAGCAGATTATTCCAGCTACATATTTCATAACAGACGCCTCTACGATGGGGGAGTAGAAGTGAGAAAATGCATGATATTGTGAAGTGATAGCTTTAAACTTTGTTACAAAAACTAATTCAATTATTATGTCAAAGGAAACTCAGATAGAAAGCACAGAAGTATTTCCTGGAATTAACTAAATTCTTCCACTCTTCCACAAAGAAAATGCCTAGCACATACTATGTGTTCCAAATAAGCATCTTCACTGTATTAGTTTGCTAGGGCTGCCATAACAAAATACCACTGATAGGGTGGCTTAAAAAGCAGAAATTTATTTCTCATAGTTCTGAAAGCTACAAGTCCAGGTCAAGTTGTTGGCAGGCTTAGTTTCTTCAGAGGCCTCCCTGTGTCTGTCCATGGTCATCTCTCTGTGCATGTACATGTCTACTGTCACTGTGTGTACAAACTTAATCTTCTTAAAAGCACACCAGTCACATTGGATTAGGTCCACCCTACAGGACTAATGTTTACTTAGTTTCCCTTTTAAAGAACTTATCTCCAAATATAATTACATTTTGAGGTACTGAGGTTTTAACACTTCAACATATAAATTCAGAAGGCAGTGAACAATTCAGTCCATAACACTCATTCTCCTTGTTTTTAAAATAACACTAACTGGGAACAGAGAAAGACAATATATTTGAGCAACTGACGGCAGCCAATGTGTCAAAATAAAAAGTTAGTTAAAGGATACAACTGCAACATCTTGGTAGAAAAAAAATTTCCAAAAAATCAAAAGATTTTAGCTAAAATAAAAATAACACTTTCTATGAGTACTATTGAGACTATTTGTATTCTAATCACTTTTCCATATCAATCTGAGTGGTGCACAAAATTTTAGTATTCACTTTATTATGAGTAAGCTAGATGACCTCATGTCTATTGATGTTAATTACCAAGGCAATTATTCTGTTTAATTTTAGCAAGTTTTTATAGCTTGATCTATACCAGTAGTATTTTTGCTAAATTGTGCTATATGTCTCTAAATTTTCACCAAGAACTCAAATGTGGTAAAATGGTTTCTATCTGAAGATATAATAGAGACATCCCTTGAATTCAGTTGATCATTTTAGCAGGATGCTTGCAGAGTGAAGATGAAATTTTGCACTACAATTCATGTTATAAAGTCTTCTCTTATACAACGTTACAACATAACTATGTAAGACATTTTCTTGGATGAAATATATATCCAAATAGTAATTTTATGTCAGTACTGAAGTTTTAATATAAAAGTTGTACACAATTCAGTTATTTAGTAAGCCATCTTAAAAATTCTTTAGAAAGTGTACTCTTGACCCAGACGGCAAAGTCCTGAAAATATAATGTAAACCAATGCTTCCTTTAGGATGCTAATATTTCAGATAACATTTACATTTGTGAGTATGACTGATGGTGGTAGTGAGAAGTGTAACTCCATTTATGCCACATTTGTTCAAATGCCTTCATTTTAGGTAATGGGGCTTATCAGAAGAATAATTGTGGCATGCATTTGTGCTTCAAAGCTGTGAAAGGGCTCAGCGTGGTTCACTGGTTTCATTTCAAGATAGAAGGGAAGTCTCATGGCACCTAAAGTGTTGGAAAGAGGAAAGCTGCTATCAGATAACATCATTATACAACACTAGCAGTTCTGTTTATCTGTTCTGTTTTAAAGAGTCAGGCTATATTCAGTTGACTGATAGTGATTTGAATTGAAGAGAAAAATTGCATGGCTATATTCCACCCCCTCCATGATTTTTTTTTAAATTTTTGCACTAGACTACACTTTAATAAAAATAAAAAAATAAGTCAAGTAGACTTTAGACACAGCAATATTTTATAGATTCAAACTATAGTGACATAATTGCAACCTAAATCAATGTAGCAAAATTTAGAGAGAGAAGACAAAATCACAAAGGTTTAATCACAGTGATTCCTGACATCTTCTGTGGAGATGGGAAAATAACACAAAATCAGGAAAGAATGTTTTGAAAGTTATAGCCAGAACATGTATAAATTTTCTTTTTTACCTTTTCTCAGGGAGAAACAAGTGTCTTAACTTGTAGTGTTATTGGTTTCCCCAGTGAAGTATCTTTATGTATTTTTCCTATAGGGAATTATTTCTTCTCTACCCAAGTTTCACAGGTGAAATGAAAAATAATTATACATGACAAATTCAGAAACAATTATGAAATAAATTATACAAAGAATCATGTTAGTGTAAATGATTAACAATTTGAAGATCTGGTAAAATAACTGAAACCATAAATGCTTTTTTCTGTTTTAATATTTATTGAAGTATGGAATACACACAGCAAAGGGCAGTCATTACAAAAAGACAGTTTGCTGAATTGTCACAAATTAGAACCACTTATATATCCATGATGTCTGTCTTTGAATAACATAAATTCATTTGCTTTAAATGAACTCATTTTCATTTTAGGTAGCTAGACATATGATAGAATTAGTTTTCTCTTACAAATTGCCCCTCAAAATTCATGATTTAAAACAAGAATAAATGTTTATTATTGCTTACAGTAGGGGCCTCCAACCTCCAGGACATTGATGGGTACCAGTCCATGCCCTGTTAGGAACTGGGCTGCAGAGCAGGAGGTGAGCAGTCAGTGAGAGAGCATCACCACCTGAGCTTCGCTTCCTGTCAGATCAGCTGCAGTATTAGATTCCCATAGGAGCAGGAACCCTATTGTGAATTGCACATTCAAGGGACCTAGGTTGTGCACTCCTTATGAAAATCTAATGCCTGATGATCTGAGGTGAAACAGTTTCATCCCAAAACCATCCCTTGCTGTCCATAGAAAAATTGTCTTCCACAAAACCAGTTCCTGGTGCCAAAAAGGTTGATGACCAACTTTTGGCCTGGTATAGTCTCTATGGGTCATAATGATAGAGAGATTAGCTGACAGTTTTTTCAGGAGGTTGTGCTTCAATGTTACCTGCAGCTTTAGTAATCTGAAGGTACTTTTAAGGTGTCTCACACATGGACACTGTTGTGTACTTTTTATTAAGAGGTCTCAGTTCTTTCCCAAGTGAGCCTCATTAAAAGTGATCAAAATGTAATCATGACACTAGAGATTGTGATCCAGAAAAGCAACACTGAAGCAGCAGTATCTTTTATGACCCGGTGTTACTTAAACAGTATTATTCCTGCTACAGAAATTGTCCCTTATTAATTATGAGTTCAAGGAGGCAAGATGACTGAGGTCATCTTTGAAACTAACATATTTAAGTATAAATAAATATACATCTATGTATTTGAAAATCATGCATCTTAAACAGAACCAAGTATTTGCAAATACATGTTTAAATTAAAATGCAGACACTTATAGAAAAAAAGAGCTTAGAAAGTCAGGGAAAGTTGCATGAAAAGCTTATGATATTGGTCATGTGTTTTTTGTACTGGGGAAACCACATAATGATATTGTTTGCTCTATATTTAATCTAGATTAAATTTAATAGTCTTGAAATGGCCAAAAATGTTTGCACATATAGTCCATGGGAGTTGCATGAAAAAAATCTGTTATGGATGAGTATGAAGAAAAGTTTTTAAAACGTTTTACTTAGAATAGTTAAAATCAATGTGAAAGAATAGCAGGTGTGCCTCAATCCAAGTGTCAGGGATTTCAAGGACACAGATATCAAGAGAGTTCATTCCAACAATCTCCAGGAAACAACCTACAGTGGTAATTTTTTTAAAAAATAACATTACTCAACCACAGAATTAACACCATAAGCATCCTTATTTACTTAAACCCATCCTGTGGATTGGGACACAAAAGGAAGAATATGTCATACTAGTCTGATGTACCAGAGTTTATAATATTTATGTTTGTTATATATTTATGTTGTTTATCTGTGGGATGGTGCAGGTGAGATTTTTTTTAAACCATTGAAATACACTTCATAATTTAATTCCAACATGATAATTTATTCCTTCTTGTTTCCAGTGTAGATTTTTATCAAAACCTTGGCCTTTATAGATGATATGGTCTTCACAACACTTAAAGTGGATGCATGTGTCCTTCGATAGCTCAGCTGGTAGAGTGGAGGACGGTAGGCTCCTTGAACAAGAATAAAGTGGATGCATCTCTTAGATGATATGAGAAAGCTATATTGTAGAAAACCTTTTGGCAGTTAATAATGTTTTCCTATGATTAAATTAGCTTTAAAATAGAAAGTTTTGCACTGAACTTCATTAATCACATGTCACCATTATGGACAGAATATAAAAAATATAATTTTTTCTTGAATATACTTTTATAAAGATGTTAAGATCACTTTGTCTTTTTCAATTAATCAATCTCACAGACACAATCTTTCTTCATGTAGATATAAACAAAATATATAAAATGTATTACTTATATAACAAAATGTATATATAATTGATATAAAATACACAATTATATATTATCTATGTGCATATATGATATGTATGTATTATAAATTAATAGGTCATATTTAAAATTTATCTACAATATATGAATATATAGATTATAAATGGATATATTATCTATATAGATTATATAGACATAAATAGATTATATATCTGTCACATATATGTGAATATATAGAGAGAGATAGTTGAGAGGGAGAGAATAATAAGAGCTACAATGACAGGTGTTGAACCCCAAAACAAAAACAATTTGAATTCTAAATTGATAATTCTGAAATACCAGAATTTGTAATTGGCTTATCAGCTATTACTATGTGACAATTATGTTATAAAATTTTATCCTATCAATTAATTAATATTTACTTCTTTATTCTTTTCCATCTTTGTTATGTGTATTTCATTAATACAGATAAATACATTAATCTGTATTTCACTAATTGCTCCTCCTAACTTACATTTTTTTTCTGCTATTTTCAGTGTGTTTGTTTTGCAGTGCAGTGCTTTTATTAACATCTTAATTTGTGTGTTTGATTTGCTATTTTTTGGTGTTATTTTCTTGTAGAAAAAAATATATATGTAATTCAGGTGAAAAAAAAAACCCTGCAATATGTATAACTTTCTTGCCCTTGGTTAACCGATTAAGTCAAATAGCCAGCATTGTTTCTGCAATCAGAGAGAATTGCCCTTGCTATCATCCACCATGTCCCTTGGCTCTATCCTGTGAGGAGTCTTGCCCATTAGTCTTCTTGGCCTATTCTGTATCAGACATTAGGAAGATAGTCTTCTGGGAGGAATGAATTTTTATAGCTCTTCCTCTGTTTGTGTCAGTTTATGTTTATGAGATTGAAATCATTACATGTTGTAAGGAGTTTCTTTGGCAAGATAATCCAATGAACACTTAACAGTCTTATGCATTAATTACTTCAAATAAATTTTCTTGCTGAGTAACCATAGCCAAATATTTTTTTCTAGACAAAGCTTTATACTTGAAGTTCTCACCCTTTATTATCCGGCCTCATCTTTGCCTGTCTCCTGGCCATTTATTTAATGGTCTTTTCCATGAAGCAACTTAAAACCATGTTTGTGATAGGAAGGCAGCATCTTTAATACAGATATTAGTAATAAGGATCATGGTTACCTTCTATATCTTTATTAGTTTAAGGTTATTTTCACATATTTTCCTTCATTTTTCCAAATAATTTTTTAAACAAAAAATATAAGGCACATTACCAAATAACTATTTCTGTATGAAAAAATAGAATAGCAACACAGTCTATACAATTGTGGGTTCTAGGACAAAATGAAAATGTGGGGTTCCTTATTCAAAAATAATTTTTCAACAGCCATTGAAAAGCCAAGGATGAGGACCTTCTCAACCTAGGATCCTGTGAGACTGCACAGGTTGCATGCCCAAGAAGCCTTGAGTAGAGATTATGAAAAAAAAATGTCATTTATCATTAATGAAGTTTTGAATTTTAAAGTATTCAGCTAAGAAACTTTCAAAAATTCATTCTGTGAGTTATCACATTAATAAACTTGAACATATAATTGGAATTTGTTTTTCAGTTTGTTAATGTACTTGTTAAATAAGAATAAATAGTCATATGCAATGTCACCATACCATATTAGCACATTTGTAATAAGTGTATAAACAAGACAAATGTCATGATTGTTTCTAAAATTTAATAAAGGTCGAGTGAGGTGGCTCATACCTGTAATCCTAGCACTTTGGGAGGCTGAGGAGGGTGGATTGCTGGAGCTCAGGAGTTCAAGATCAGCCAGGGCAACATAGTGAAACCCTGTTTCTACAAAAAAAAAAAAAATGCAAAGAACATTAGCTGGGCATGGTGGCTTGTAACTGTAACCCCAGCTACTTGGAGTTGGGGGGTTGAGGCAAGAGAATCGCTTGAGCCCAGGAGGCCAAGGGTGCAGTGAGCTGAGATCATGCACCCGCACTGCAGGCTGGGTGGCAGAGTAACAGCCTGTCTAAAATAAATGAATAAATAAATAAAATAAAATAGCATTTGATACAAATAGTCATTCTGATTACCATATCTTTGTTTATTTCATAGCAGTATTCCTTGAACATAATTATCTATATATAGTATTTATGATACCAAATTCTTATTAAAGATGACACTAAATTTTAATGTATATGTCTACCATGAAATACTTAAAATACATTATCCTCAATTTTTGGATGTCTTTGGTTTAGGTAATAAAAGGGAAAATAGGTTTGAAAATCAGTGATTATAATTTGAATTTGAAATTGAAATTGTTGACTGTCCAAAAGTAATTATTACTTTTGGTGAAACTATCCCTATGTAATATCTTTACTGGCATGCTAATAATTTTAAGTGTTTAATAATTTTCAATAAATTTAAATTATTCCAGAGGGAAATAATTTCAGAAGTTTAATATGTAAAGTATATAGTACTGAGGCTATCATAAAAACAGAATTATTTAAATTAATAAGTATCCACTGGACTCAAATAATATATGAGGTCATTAGTAATGAGGCATAAAAATATACCCAATTACTTAATTCCCAGCAGAATTATATATCTAGTTTTATTGGCTATATGGTATACAAGCCTCTTAATAGCTAAGATAACAGTTTAATTGATGAGATTCATTTTAAACTAATGAAATAATTAATATATACTACATTTAATTTTGACTCTTTTGTATTCTTATAATCTGTTTTGTCCTATACTTTGTGACTATTCTATTTCTTTCCTGAAATGCCATTTATGGTAGGATAATAGTAAGGAGACATTACGCATTTACATAGACTTTTCCTTAATTACTTTTCTTATATATACACATATATAAATGTGTGTATGTATCATTTTTAATACCATTTTATTTTTAAGTGAAGCATGCTGAGCAAAAATTTAAAGAAAGTTTTTCTTTGAATTTCTAGAATAAGTGTCAGTGGAACCTCCATTCCAAGTAACTTCCATCTGATGTAACTAAGTGTAATAGAAATAAAAAGACCTTACAAAAGGCAGAACCAAAGATCAAGGAGAACAATGACAAATGGTGACAAAGAGAGTGAAGTAAGAGTCTGACAAAGAACATTTGCTCGTCTAAGAACTATATTCCTTTTAATATACATCCAGTGAAGTTTAGAATGTCATATAACAATTCATATGTCTCTCCCCTATTTTGTCTCTTGAATATTATATATGTGTATATATAAAATATATATGTGCACACACACACAAATATATATTGTTTCTACTCAGTTATTTTATTTTGCATGTTTTTGTGATCAGGGATGATAACTACTTTTTTTTCCTTTAGATTTCAGGTCTCCAGAGCAAAGAAAACAATGTACATCTGACATAGAAGAAATCACAAAACACCCAATCTCAAATGTCCCATCTAATCGGCATACCTAGCACTAGATCTCTGACCTAGTGCTAGGTATGCCGATTAGATGGGACATTTGGGATTGGGTAAAAATGTTTCATACATGGGTGAAGAGGAAAACAAATATTTGGTGGCCAGAATAATGGAGTGCGTTGATCTTCAACCATATATGGGTCCCATCTTAAAAATGTCATATGATAAGGTCAGGCTAAACTGTGTGACTTATCAGCCAGAAAAACAAAAGAAAAATGAACTTCTGGGTAGAGTTTAAACCACTGACACTTATTTTAAAAGTGTTCCTTTTTTCTTGAGTCTGCAATGCTAGAGTTGTATTTCTATGGATCTTATGATCTTCCTTAGATATATTGATAAAATCCACTTGCCAACCTATAATGGACATATCATCCAAATGAGACACTATCACATTAAGTCATTGAGATTAGAGCCTGGTGTTTTTCTCTCTAGTTTAGCCAGGATGTGGATAAGATTATCTTTCTTCAAAACTCTTGTATAAGTTTCAGTATATTAGACCAATTTCTATGATAAATGTATCAGATTGGTTCCCACTGTGAACTAAAATTAGAATTATTTAAGAAGGGATTAATAAAGGTACTACTTTGAAATTAAAATTCTCTAAAAGATATACCACAGTACACTGGAGCTGCTAATAACATGTTTTGTTAGCCTGAATGAGAAGATGCAACTATAGTAACCAGAACCTGGAAGGAAAGAGTTTAATGGAGAGCATCACCTTGAGTGGGAGTGTCAACAGCCAGTAAAAGAAAAAGCAATAGAGAAAACTGTGGGAATAATAGTTCTCTATTCACTATTTTCTCTCCCTTTGACTTTCTGGTAGCTCAAACAGGTCAATCTCTTTTAACAGAGAAGGGTGGAGAAGGTAAATTCCAGTTCAGTGAGCTTTAGTCAACTTTTTTGATCGACATGAAAAAAGTAACATTAACAAAGTAAGAATGATACTGTAGAAAACCAAAAACAAATTAGTTAAAATAAAAACTTTTAAAAATTAAAATAATAAAACAGAAAAGATTAATAAGATAGCTTAGTTTACAAGTTTGAGGAAAAAATAAAATAAGACTGAAAAGTGAAAAGAAGTCATGCATTAAAGACTTAAAAACGTATAGTAGAGATGATGTTAGTGTCAGTGCCTGAAGAATAAAACATAGAATAAGGATTATCAAAGGAGTAAAAGTACAATATTTTCTCTCCATATGCTTTTCCAGAGGCAAGTTATTTCCTCTTCAGTGAATTTTGTTCCCTTCACTACCACTCACACACATGCACAGGCTCACATTCATACTAGAGAATTTTATTTCCTCAAAGAGTACTTACTCATCATAAATAGCATGCTATTATATATGTTTAGACATACATATAAAGTGAAAATAATGTCTTAAAATAGTTATGCCAAAATGTTCCAATTATGTAAAAATTATTCAGATTTAGTAACTCTTACAGATTTAACTCAAACTGAATTTGATTTGTAATACCTATAAAATAATCCACTTCTTCCTCAGTTCTTTAACTGTTCAAGTGACAGGAAAGGTCGGATGTTTTTTACTTTAAACCAAAAGCTAGAAATCATTAATATTAGTGAGATAGGCATGTTGAAAGTCAAGATAGGTTGAAAGCTAAGCCTCTTGTACAAAACAGTTAACCAAGTTATGAATACAAAGAAAAAGTTTCTGAAGAAAATTAAAATTGCTAGTCCAGTGAGCACATGAATGATAAGAAACCAAAACAGTCATTGCTAATATGGAGAAAGTTTTAGTTGACTGAATAGAAGACCAAACTAGCCATAACATTCTCTGAATTTGAATCCTTACCCAGAGCAAGGTTCTAACACTCTTCAATTCTATGAAGACTGAGAAAAGTAAGGAAGCTTCAGAAGAAAAGTCTGAAGTTAGCAGATGTTCATAAAGTTTAAGAAAAGAAACTGTCTCCATAACATAAAAGCATAAAGTAAAACAGTAAGTGCTATGTAGCAGCTTTACAGCAGGTATCTAGAAAAGCCAGTCAAGACAACTGATGAAGGAGACTACACTAAACAACAGAAGATGCCATCTAGTGCTTTTATAACTAGAGAGGAGGAATCAATGCTTGGCTTTAAAGCTTCAAAGGCTAGGCTTACTCTCCCATTGGGAGCTAGTGCAGCTGGTTGAAACCAATGCCCATTTCCCATTAAAAAATTCCTAGACCCTTACGAATTACACTAAAAATACTCTGTCTGTGCTTTATAAATGGAACTACCAAGCCCAGATGACAGCCCATCTGTTTACAACATGGTTTACTGAATATTTTAGCCCACTCTTGGGGCCTGCTACTGAGAAAAAAAATTGTATCAAATATTACTACTTATTGACAATGACTGGTCACTCAAAACTTTTGATGAAAACATACAAAGATATTATAATTGACTTCATACCTGCTAACACATTTATTTAGAAGTAGCCCTTGGATTCTGGAGTCATTTCAACTTTAAGTTTTACTATTTAAGAAATACATTTTGTTAGTCTATACCTGCCATATTGATTCCTTCAATGGATCTGGGGAATGTAAATTGAAAACCTTCTGAAAAGAATTCATCATTCTAGATGCAATTAAGAACATTTGTGACTAATACGATGAGATCAAAATTTCAACATTAAAAGGAATTTTGAAGAAGTTTATTCCAACCATAACAGATTACTTTCAGGTGTTTAAGACTTCAGTAGAGGAAAAACTGCAGATGTGGTAGAAATAGCAAGAGAACTAGAATTAGAAGTGGGGACTGAAGGTGTGACTGAGTTGCTGCAGTTTCATGATAAGACTTGAAGGAATGAGAAGTACTTCTTAAGCATGAGCAAAGAAAGTAGTTTCTTGAGGCAAAATCTACTGATAAAGATACTGTTAACACTGTTAAAATGACAACCAAAGATTTTAAATTAAAACTATTATGTAAACTTAGTTGCTAAAGCAGCAGCAGAATTTGAGAGGACTGACTTCAATTTTGTAAGAAGTTCTTCATGAGTAAAATGCTATCATTTTCTTTATTCCTTCATCCATTGATGGACACTTAAATTGAATATTATTCAGCCATAAAAAGAATGAAATTTTATTTTCACAACATGAATAGAAGACATTACATGAAGCGAAATAAACCAGGCACAAAAAGACCATTGTATCATGTTCTCACTCGTATATAAAAGCTAAAAAAATTGAATTCATAGGGGTAGAAATGAGAATGATAATTACCAGAGGATCACAAGTTTAGTGGGGGACTTGGAGACAAAGGGAGGTTGGTTAATGGGTACAAACATACAGTTAGAAAGAATAAGTGTTTGGTGGCACAGCGAGTGATTACAGTTAACAATAATTTATTGTATACTTCAAGATAACTAAAGGCGTGAATTTGTAATGCTCCTTTCGCATAGAAACTATAAATGTTTGACACGATCCCAACTAACCAGATTTGATCACTATGTATATATTTGCTACATGCATAATATCATATGTGCTTGTAGAAAATATCATATTTACTACATAAATACATGCAGCTATTATGTTTCAATAAAAATAAAAAATTCTATCACATCACATTGCATTTTACAGAGAAATCTTTCATGAATGGAGGACTCAATTAATGAGGCAAAATCTATTGTTGTCTTAGCTTAAAAAATTGCCACAGCCTCAAATCTTTAGCAGCCACAACCCTGATCAGTTAGCAATTATCACCTTGAGGTAAGACCCTTCACCAGCAAAAAGATTATGACTGGCTGAAGGTTCAAATAAGTTTTATTTTGTTCTTAATTGACATCTAATAATTATGGGTATTATGCTTGAATATATTTATATTTTTTCATGATCAAGTAAAGTAACTGCCATATCCATTATCTCAAACACTCACTATTTCTTTGTTATGAGAGCATTCAAAATATTTTCTTTTAGCTATTTTGAACTAAGCAGTGCATTATTGTTGACTATAGTCACCCTATAGTCACCTATATTCTTAACTACAGTCACCATATTGTTGACTATAGTCACTGTGAAATAGAGCACCAGAACTCCTTTAATCTATCTGACTTTAACTTTGTACCTCTTAACCAACCTTTTACTATTTTTACTTCCCTCCACATTAAAGTAATTTTTACTTAAGGTATGTACATTATTTTAAAGTAATGCTATCACACAGTTAATAGATTACATCATAGGGCAAACAACATGTATATGTACAAAAACCAGAAAGTTTGTGTGTCTTACTGTGTTGCAATATTGCCTTTATCGTAATGATCTGGGACTGAACTCACGATTTCTTTGAGGTGTGACTGTAGTTTTTAAAAGTCTTAGTTTTAATGGTAATTTATTCTTCGAGTATCAGAAAAAATTGCATTTTTACTATAAATTGTTGAATTATTTTGAAAACATTCAGTTTTAAAATAATATAATGAAACATTTAAAGTAGGTGTTAAAATTTGTAGAGGTGAGATATAAAATATGTGAGGATATTGAATTCATTAACTAAAGAAATAGAAGAGGCTGGGCGTGGTGGCACACACCTGTAATCCCAGCACTTTGGGACGGCGAGGTGGGTGGATCAGGAGGTCAGGAGATAGAGATCAGTCTGGCCAACATAGTGAAACCCCATCTCGACTAAAAATACAAAAATTAGCTGGGCATGATGGTGCGTGCCTGTAGTCACAACTACTCAAGAGGCTGAGGCAGGAGAATCACTTGAACGCAGGAGGTGGAGGCTGCAGTGAGCGAAGATTGCGCCATTGCACTCCAGCCTGAGCAACAGAGCCAGACTCTGTCTCAAAAAAAAGAAAAAAAGATTTGTATACACCTTTAAAATTTTATCACGAAGATCTAAAAGTAGGGACAATTTTAGATCTTCTGTATTGTCATCTGCACAAAATACGTTTCAGAGAGATCAGTAAAACAATAAAGTTAAGTTTTCACCTTGAAATTGAGAGATGTAAATGAATTAAGGTTATTAAGCATTTTTAAAAATCATAGAAATTGTTTGGTATATATACCTGATCTGAGATCATGTTGACACATGTTTAACATAATATTATACTTTCTGACATTACAAACAAAGATATAATATCTATCTACCCATATTTTCCCTTTATGTTGCCAATCCGTAACATGACGTGGAAGATAACATCTATCTTCCATTCCAGATATACTTTTTTCCCAAATTGCTTTCTGAAAAGTCGCTAACAATATCCTATGTATTTTCTTCAGCATTATGTCAATAATCATCTCAACCTTGTAGCATTTTAAAAAGATTACATCTAGTCATTTTAGACCTGGAATCAAGAAATTAAAAGAAAAATTATGAACTTACTAGCTTGTGGTTGTATTTCTGAAAGATTTACATTAAATAAATTTGATTTTACATTTTATTTGTTAAATGTTTTCTAAAATGTAAACATAACATTTAAACATACAGTCAGCCAGAGGCAACATGGTTACTTAGGTAGTGTTTTAATGTAGAAGTACAATGGCCCTCTACTCATACCTCATTACAAAGTCCAGGTACCAAAAAAGTATTTACTACTCCCAGATTTTCTACTTCATATCCATCTTTCCAAGGATCGTATTATCAGATACAGACTACTGTTTCTCCTTAATATCTAAATAGAGCAGCCTTGTGCTATATACACCCAGTAACTTATCATTAACCATTTTTTAATTGTGAAATATTCTTTGTTCTCTCTTGTAGTATGAGCTTTTTAATGGGGGCATTCAAAAATGCATTGGGGTTGTGATTCAAGGTTAGATTTTCAGGGTTTATTGCTGTAGGGGTTCAGGAACATGATATACTGCTTTCCCTCTGTATCCATGAGGGATTGGTTTCAGTAAGCCCACAGGTAGCAAAAACCTGCAGATGCTCAGTTGAGTCCCTTGTATATAATGTCATTATACAATATCATGTCCTGCACAGCAAGTGGATGCAACTGAAAACTATTATCCTAAGTGAGCTAACACAAAATCTCAAAACCAAATATTGCATGTTTTCCCTTGTAAGTGGAAGCTAAACATCGGGTGCAGATGGTCATAAAAATGTGACCAACAGGCACTGAGGAATACAGAAGAGGAAGTAAGGGTTTAAAAAGCTACCTGTTGGGTACTGTGCTCATTATCTCAGTGACAGATTAATTCATATGTCAAACCTCAGCAGCATGCAATATACCTTTATAAGAAAGCTGCACATATACTCCCTAATTCTACAATATTAATAAAAATTGAAAAAAGGAAAATAAAATAAAATGGTTGTATATTTTCATATAAACTATGCATATCCTTTTGTATACTTTAAATTATCTCTAAATTAGTTATGATACCCAATTTAATGTAAATACTTTGTAAATAGTTGTTATATAGCATTGTTTTTTATTTGTATTATAATTATTATTGTACTGTTATTTTTTATCTATTTTTTCCTGAATATTTTTAATACATAGTTGGTTGAATGCACAGATGAGGAACTTGCAGATACAGACAGCTGACTGTACGTCATTATGATTGTTCACTCTATTTATATTTTAGTTGACTTGTTCTAATTTGCCAGTAAAATGGTTAATCAAATGTAGATATTGCTATAAATATATGTATATACTCAAGAAAGAATGAAATAAAACATGCCTGCACAACCTGAAATATTCTTTCCCATTAATATCACTTTAATATCTTGTTCAAAAAGCTAACATGTCAAACATTATCCCAAGTTTCTTACCCAAGTCTTATTTTCAATATCCTGTTTTGTATATTTAGTTGCATGCATGTTGTCTACCAGATTGAGATCTTATTAGCATTTTTCACCTTTGAATCCTAATATCTAAGATCTTGCATATTACTGTCTCGACAAACATCTGCTGAGTTGAATAGAACAAAAATAAAGATTAAAATAGGTTTCTGTTGAAAACATTTCTAAAGTTTAGATAACTATTTTTAGGAAACATATAATGAGTAGGTCTAGAATTTTTCAGAATATGTATTGTGCCAGTTTAATTTACTGGTTAAATGTTTTCTAATATGTAAAAATAATAACTTGCTGAAGGACAGGATAGACTCTTCCATGTAAAACCAAATGCTATCCAAAAAGAGGGAATCCTTCCCAAATCATTTTATGAGACCAACATCATCGGGATACCAAAACCTGGCAGAGACTCAACAAGAAAAGAAAATTTCAGGCCAATATCCATGATGAACATAGATGCAAAAATCTTCAATAAAATACTGGCAAGCCGATTGCAACAGCACATCAAAAAGCTTATCCACCATGATCAAGTAGGATTCATCCCAGGGATGCAAGGCTGGTTCAACATACGCAAGTCTATAAATGTAATTCACCACATAAACAGAAGCAAAGACAAAAACCACATGA
>PVKP010010778.1:0-20108 GCA_004027715.1 Plecturocebus donacophilus | reverse complement strand
AAAGCTGAAGCCTTACTCTGCTATTTAGTATTTGCAAATACATAAGCTTATGTAAGCTCTTCCTGAGACTCATTCAAAGTGGATAAAAAGGTAATTTTATCCTATTTCATATTCTCCCTTACCCATATTTGTTACTAATTTATATTTAAAATATAATGGGTAGCATCAACATTGACCCTCATCACATAGATTCCACCAAATAAGTATTATTTGGTAAACCTGATAGATACCGACTTGCATGCAAATTAATATCTTTAATGTAGTCCTGTTTATGTTAGTTTGTATTGCTCTTGTTTACAATTTCTTAAATGTGGCCACAAGTCACAAGGTGCTGTTGCTTTAACGAGGTTTGTTTCTGTTAATCATAAAGAATCATGAAATAGCAGTTAAATAACACCCCCTTAACACTGACTGCTGGCAGTCTTTCATAATCTAAACTATTATTTTATGTGCATCATTTTATTCAAGAACACAAAACTTGATGAAGGTTCTGTGAATATGCACAAATGTCTTTATTGGAATCAGGTAAAATCAAAATCATTTTCAAAAGTGATGGTATTTAAATTCCTGTTTGAAAACAAAATATTTACATTAGAAATTTAAAAGAAAAATATGCATCTCATTGCATATTAGGAGAAAAATGAACCAAATTAAGAATTACCATCATAAGGGAAGAGGATTGAGAGAGTCTTTAATTTAAATTTAACTTGTAGTGTCCTATACTCCTTTAAAAACTTCAAAGTTGTGCCCAATTTCTGAATTCCATTATCTCCTTGCCAATGCCTTTTGCAAACCTTCAGAGCAGGACTTCTCAAAAAATGATCTGTATATCACATTGGGTTCTCAGCAGTCTCACAAGCAAACTTCAGGTAATTTGGCAATATTTTTAAGCAAAACATGATAAAATAATATTCACATGTATTACTCAAATTGAAATATGTGCATAATGAAAGAAAAAAAGGATGAATAGTAACATATAGATTTTCAAAAATCAATGAAACCAAACATCAGACACAAGAATGAATATAATATTTATTAAAGTTTTTGTAAATGTATGTACATGGATATAAGAGAACCTAGGAATAAGAGAGTATAAAGTGAGAATTAAACAAAATAGTAATATCTGAAAACTAAATTATGATAGATTAGAAATACAAATATGTGTCATGTTGTCCTTATAATATTGTTTAATGTACTTTGCAAGAAAGAGCCCAGCAATGTCTATTATATCCAAGTTTTATTTTATAGGACAAGCACAAAATAATATTTTCCAATAAAAACTTAATACATAAGATAAAAGCGATTTTGAGACAATGTGGATTATTAGGGGAAAAAGACGATCCACTATGTAACGATGAAACTGTCAATTCAACAGAAATATTTGAAAGGTCTTTACTTTTTATGCGCTTAAAATATTACTCTCAAAATATATAAGAAAATATGGTAAAAGTACAAGAAGTTGAAAAGTAAATCACTAGAGATTAACATTTTAGCTTACTCTTCCAATTAATGACAGATTTAGCATACAAAAAGTAGATAATGTATACTCTTCTCAAGTGCAAATAAACCATGATCAAATCAAGGATATAACAAACAGAAGATTATGTATATAGAAGAGTAAGTACATAGTAAACAGAATCATATAGAACTTTGCTAATCAAAGATAAATTCTATTCACCACCTCCAATTTTATGCTTCTCCTACTACATATGTCTCTTCTTCAGAAAACATCAATTCCACAGTACAATTTTATACTTTACATACAGTTGTCTTCCAAAGAAATTAAGAGGAAAAAAAGTAGCATTTAGTATTTTCCTGCATATTCGTCATTTTCGGTCTAATTATTTCTCTCTGCAAATTCAAATTTTATTGTATTGATTTTTTCTTTAGCTGAAACATTTTTATATAGTGGGTCTGTTAATAAATTTATACATATTTAATTGATGTAAAATGTCTTTATTTTGCTTTTGCTTTTTGATAGACATGCTCATTAAATGCAGAAATCTTGATTGACAGTTTTCCCCTCCTAACTTTAAAGTTATTCCACTGATCTCTGGTTTCTACATAACTTATTCAATGTAAGCCAACATTTATAATATGTCTATAATCTGTGGAATATTTCACGATTATCTCTTTATATTTGTTTTTGAGCAGTATGACTATGATACACGTAGTATGATTTTTTTGAATATATCCAAATTAGTGTTTCTTGACTCAGTAGATCTTTAAGTTGATGCTTTGCTTTGCTTGTGTGCGTGTGTGTGAGAGAGATTTTTTTAAATTAAGTTTAGAAACATTTTACTGCAGTAGTGCAATCACAGCTCCCTACAGCCTTAACTTCCCAGGCTCAAGTAATCCTCTTACCTCAGTCCAGTAAGTAGCTGGAACTACAGGTTTGCACTATATGCCTGGCTAATTATTCTTTTCTTTTCGGAGAGATGGAGTCTCTCATTATATTGTCCAGACTGGTAGTTTCTATTTATATCATTTTCTCTTAAACATTCGTCAGATTTTTGTTTGTGAATTTTGTTAAGTTTTACATTTATAACGAGGAATCACAACAAATTGTACATATTTTACATTAAAAAAAAGTTATCGAGGTATATCAACAATGCAACTCTTTCTTTTTAAGTATACATTTAAAACGTTTTTAGTAAATTTATACTGTTGTGCAATCATCATCATGATTCAGTTTTAGAAAATTTCCCTCACTCCATAAAGATCCCTTATGCATGTCTGAAGTCACTCCTCATTTTTATTCCCAGTTTCAGGCAACTGCTAATTTGTTTTCTGACTTTCTAGATGTGTCTTTCCTGGATGTTTCATATAAATGGAATCACATGAGAATTTTTTTTTTTTTTTTTTTTTTGCATCTGGCATCATTCATTTTCAATAGTGTCTTTGAGGTTTATCCATGTTTTAGTCTGGATAGGATCTTCCCCCATTTTTATGGCTCAATGATATTTCATGGTATTTATGTATTTTTCATTGTTTATCCTATTTATCAGTTTTCAGATATATGAAACGCATCTACTTTTTGGCTATTATTATCAATGCTTTGGTGACTATTTGCACAAGTCTTTATGTGGAAGCATGTTTTCATTTTCCTTGTATCTGGATCCTATAAAAAATACTAACTTAAAAAAAAGTGTTTTTCAAAATCTCTGTACTATCTTATATTTCTACCAACAGTATATGTTAGCTCTAATTTCTCCATAGACTCAACAGCAGTTATTATTTTCTTTCCCCTATATTTATTCACAATAATAGGCAAATAAAATTGCATATATTTAAAGTCTACGTTGTAATATTTTGATATATGTATATGTTGTGAAATATCCAACGTGATTCTCTGTCTGTCTCTCCAAGTTTAGGAGCACTGATTTTTACTGGTGCTTAACTTTTCTCTATCTAAGAATTTTCTTTCACTTTTCCATTTTTCCAGTTTTTTATTTGTTTGCTTAGAGTCGGACCTCTAACGTTGTTTCCTACTGAATGGAAAACTAGATTTAGAGAATATATTTTTAAATTAAGAAGTTACTTTTTTTACTCTTTCATTTTTTTGCCATATTTTTGTCGTTTTTAACTTTTATTCCAAAATGCACTTATTATAACTTTATTATTATTTGCTGACTAATTCTAAAATTCCTCACATTTATAGGTCAGTTTCTATGATATGATTTATTTCTTACTTATTTGTCAGATGTCAAAGGAATTTTCCTGCTTCACATGTCAAGAAATTTTTGATAGGATGCCATAGATTATGCTGCCAAATTAGCATTTTATTATTTTTCTTTAGGAGGTTTTGAAATTTGTTTGGCAGAAATTTAAGTCATTTCTGAATAAATTTGATCCACTCAAGTATTACTTGTAAGCTTTATTGATGCAGAGTAGACTTTATATTCACATTCGACCTACTCCTAAGGCGTGATATTTCTGGGATCTCTACTCAACGTCACAAGTACTAAATAAAATTTCTCCAGGTGCATTAGTCTGTTCTCACAACGTTAATTTAATAAAGACATGCTCGAGACTGAGTAATTTTTAAAGGAAAGAGGTTTAACTGACTCACAATTCCACATGGCTAGGGAGGCCTCACACTCACAGTAGAAGGTGAAAGAGGAGGAAAGTCACATTTTACATGGCAGCAGGCAAGAGAGCTTGTGTAGGGGAACTCCTTGCCTTTATATAACCATCAGATTTCAGGAGTCATTTACTATCATAAGAAAGACTCACACCCTAATTCACTTACCTTCTACCTCGTCCCTCTCATGACACATGGGAATTATGGGAGCTATAATTCAAGATGGGATTTGGGTGGGGATACAGCCAAACTGCATCACCAGGTCTGCATAAACTCTTTAAAAATAATCAAACAAGTCACTACAATTTCCCTGTACTGAAAAATCAGCTTTTTCATTGCCTGGCTTCAGAGAGTTTTACTCTATTTATGTTCAGATTAGTATTCTGTCAAATATTTCAGTGAACTACATTTGTACATTTTTGGAACTCTTTCACTGGGATTTTTTTTTTCTTCTGTTACTTGGATTCACAGATTTCAATTATCTTGGCCTCTTTTATTTCTTATTTAGGGTCTCAAATTCTGTGCTTTAGTCTGGAAATGGGCATTATGCAAAAATCTAAGAATCTCATAGAACTCACTCAATTTACTTATCTTCTAAGTCAGAGTCCTGTGTTGTATGATTTTCAATATCAGAGAGAGATTTTTCATATATTTTATACAGTTTTCTGACTGTTAACTTTTTTATAGCATATGGCAAGACACACAACAGTTATCAGCATGGTTGATATGATTTATTTCCTACAATAGATCATATCATTACCTATATGTGTAAGTGAAAACATATTTTAGTAATTTTTGACAGAATGCAGAAATTAATGAATATTCTAAATTATTTTATTTTATTTATTTTTCAAACAGAGATTCTAATTCAATTTTTGATTATAGGAATGTCTTTAAAAAGAATATTGACATTTGTTTGAATGTCATTTAGGTATTGTGGATCAGGATTATTATTTTGAGTCTTCATTTTAAGATTTATGAGGATCTGTTCAGAGTTGCTTTAATTCTAAGGATAGGAGGTTAGACTTACTATTATTCCTACTATTAATGTGTATCTTTCTATTGTTTCTGCAGAATGTTGCAGATATTGAATGAGGTCTTTCTGCTTAGGCTGCCTGCATCTTGAATGTCTTCAGTCTCTCTGTGACCTCTGGAAATGTTCACCTTAATTTTCCAAGTCTTGTGGACTTTCTTTTTGCAGATACACATATTTTTATTCAGAATGAACTCAAGGGAGCTTTTTGCAAATTTCTGAGCCGCTTTTACTTTGTCCTCCACTCACTCCTTACTCTTGTTCTCTGCCACTAAACTTTCAATTATTTAAATACCAGTTGTATTTCTTCCTTTTTTTTTTTATTTTATTGCATTTTAGGTTTTGGGGTACATGTGAAGAACATGAAAGACTGTTGCATAGGTACACACAAGGCAGTGTGATTTGCTGCCTTCCTCCCCATCACCTATATCTGGCATTTCTCCCCATGCTATCTCTCCCCAACTCCCCATCCCCCGCTGTCCCTCCTCTATTTCCCCCCTACAGACCCCAGTGTGTGATGCTCCCTCCCTGTGTCCGTGTGTTCTCATTGTTCAACACTCACCTCTGAGTGAGAACATGCAGTGTTTGATTTTCTGTTCTTGCATCAGTTTGCTGAGGATGATGGTTTCCAGGTTCATCCATGTCCCTACAAAGGACACAAACTCATCGTTTCTTATGGCTGCGTAGTATTCCATGGTGTATATGTGCCACATTTTCCTGTCCAGGCTATCATCAATGGGCATTTGGGTTGGTTCCAGGTCTTTGCTATTGTAAACAGTGCTGCAATGAACATTCGTGTGCATGTGTCCTTATAGCAGAATGATTTATAATCCTTTGGATATATACCCAATAATGGGATTGCTGGGTCAAATGGAATTTCTATTTCTAGGTCCTTGAGGAATCGCCACACTGTCTTCCACAATGGTTGAACTAATTTACACTCCCACCAACAGTGTAAAGGTGTTCCTATTTCTCCACATCCTCTCCAGCACCTGTTGTCTCTAGATTTTTTAATGATCGCCATTCTAACTGGTGTGAGATGATATCTCAATGTAGTTTTGATTTGCATTTCTCTAATGACCAGTGATGATGAGCATTTTTTCATATGATTCTTCGCCTCATGTATGTCTTCTTTTGTTAAGTGTCTGTTCATATCCTTTTCCCACTTCTGAATGGGCCTGTTTTTTTTTTTTTCTTGTAAATCTGTTTTAGTTCTTTGTAGATTCTGGATATTAGCCCTTTGTCAGTTGGGTAGACTGAAAAAAAATTTTTCCATTCTGTTGGATGCTGATTCACTCTAATGACTGTTTCTTTTGCTGTGCAGAAGCTGTGGAGTTTTATTAGGTCCCATTTGTCTATTTTGGCTTTTGTTGCCAATGCTTTTGGTGTTTTGGTCATGAAGTCCTTGCCTATGCCTATGTCCTGAATGGTTATGCCTAGATTTTCTTCTAGGGTTTTTATGGTGATAGGTCTTATGTTTAAGTCTTTAATCCATCTGGAGTTAATTTTAGTGTAAGGTGTCAGGAAGGTGTCCAGTTTCTGTTTTCTGCATATGGCTAGCCAGTTTTCCCAACACCATTTATTAAACAGGGAATCCTTTCCCCATTTCTTGTTTTTGTCAGGTTTGTCAAAGATCAGATGGTTGTAGATGTGTGGCATTGCCTCCGAGGCCTCTGTTCTGTTCCATTGGTCTATATCTCTGTTTTGGTACCAGTAGCATGCTGTTTTGATTACTGTAGCCTTGTAGTATAGTTAGAAGTCCAGTAGTGTGATGCCTCCTGCTTTGTTCTTTTTGCTTAGAATTGACTTGACTATGCGGGCTCTCTTTTGGTTCCATATGAAGTTTAAGGTGATTTTTTCCAGTTCTGTGAAGAAGATAATTGGTGGCTTGATGGGGATAGCGTTGAATCTGTAAATTACTTTGGGCAGTATGGCCATTTTCACGATATTGATTCTTCCTAACCATGAACATGGAATGTTTCTCCATCTATTTGTGTCCTCTCTTATTTCGTTGAACAGTGGTTTGTAGTTCTCCTTGAAGAGGTCCTTTACATTCCTTGTTAGTTGTATTCCTAGATATTTTATTCTCTTTGTAGCAATTGTGAATGGCAGTTTGTTCTTGATTTGGCTCTCTTTAAGACTTTTTTTGGTGTATAGGAATGCCTGTGATTTTTGCACATTGATTTTGTATCCTGAGACTTTGCTGAAGTTGTTTATCAGTTTCAGGAGATTTTGGGCTGAGATGAGGGGGTCTTGTAAATATACAATCATGTCGTCTGCAAATAGAGACAATTTGACTTCCTCCTTTCCTATTTGAATACCCTTTATTTCTTTTTCTTGCCTGATTGCTCTGGCTAGAACTTCCAATACTATATTGAATAGTAGTGAGAGAGGGCAACCTTGTCTAGTGCCAGATTTCAAAGGGGATGCTTCCAGTTTTTGCCCATTCAGTATGATATTGGCTGTTGGTTTGTCATAAATAGCTTTTACTATTTTGAGATATGTTCCCTCAATACCTAGTTTATTGAGGGTTTTTAGCATAAAGGGCTATTAAATTTTGTCAAAGGCCTTCTCTGCATCAATTGAGATAATCATGTTTTTGTCTTTGGTTCTGTTTTTGTGGTGAGTTATGTTTATAGACTTGTGTATGTTGAACCAGCCTTGCATCCCCGGGATAAAGCCTACTTGATCATGGTGGATAAGCTTTTTGATGTGCTGTTGTAATCGGTTTGCCAGTATTTTATTGAAGATTTTTGAATCTATGTTCATCATGGATATTGGCCTGAAGTTTTCTTTTCTTGCTGAGTGTCTGCCTGGTTTTGATATCAGGATGATGTTGGTCTCATAAAATGATTTAGGAAGGATTCCCTCATTTTGGATTGTTTGGAATAGTTTCAGAAGGAATGGTACCAGCTCCTCTTTGTATGTCTGGTGGAATTTGGCTGTGAACCCAACTGGACCTGGGCTTTTTTTGGGTTGTAGGCTTTTAATTGCTGCCTCAACTTCACCCCTTGTTATTGGTCTATTCAGGGTTTCGACTTCTTCCTGGTTTAGGCTTGGGAGGATGCAAGCGTCCAGGAATTTATCCATTTCTTCCAGGTTTATTAGTTTATGTGCATAGAGTTGTCTGTAATAATCTCTGATGATGGTTTGTACTTCTGTGGAATCTGTGGTGATATCCCCTTTATTGTTTTTTTATTGCATCTATTTGATTATATTCTCTTTTCTTTTTTATTAATCTGGCTAGTAGTCTGTCTATTTTGTTGATCTTTTCAAAAAACCAGCTCCTGGATTTATTCATTTTTTGAAGGGTTTTTTGTGTCTCTATCTCCTTCAGTTCTGCTCTAATCTTAGTTATTTCTTGTCTTCTGCTAGGTTTTGAGTGTTTTTGATCTTGCTCCTCTAGCTCTTTCAATTTTGATGATACTGTGTCGATTTTAGATCTTTTCTTTCTTCTCATGTGGGCATTTATTGCTATATATTTTCCTCTAGACACTGCTCTAAATGTGTCCCAGCGATTCTGGTATGTTGTGTCTTCATTCTTGTTGGTTTCGAAGAACATCTTTATTTCTGCCTTCATTTCATCATTTATCCAGTCAACATTCAAGAGCCAGTTGTTCAGTTTCCATGAAGCTGTATGGTTCTGAGTTAGTTTCTGAATTCTGCGTTCTAACTTAATTGCACTGTGGGGACTGTTTGTTATGATTTCCGTTCTTTTGCATTTACTGAGGAGTGATTTACTTCCAATTATGTGGTCAGTTTTAGAGTAGGTGTGATGTGGTGCTGAGAAGAATGTATATTCTGTGGATTTGGAGTGGAGAGTTCTGTAAATGTCTATTAGGTTTGCTTGGTCCAGGTCTGAATTCAAGTCCTGGATATCATTGTTAATTTTCTGTCTCATTGATCTGTCTAATATTGACAGTGGGGTGTTAAAGTCCCCCACTATTATTGTGTGGGAGTCTAAGTCTCTTTGTAAGTCATTAAGAACTTGCTTTATGTATCTGGGTGCTCCTGTATTGGATACTTATATATTTAGGATCATTAGCTCTTCTTGTTGCATTGATCCTTTTACCATTATGTAATGTCCTTCTTTGTCTCTTTTGATCTTTGTTGGTTTAAAGTCTATTTTATCAGAAATGAGAATTGCAACTCCTGCTTTTTTTTTTTTTTGCTCTCCATTTGCTTGGTAAATCTTCCTCCATCCCTTTATTTTGAGCCTATGTGTATCCTTGCATGTGAGATGCATTTCCTGGATACAGCACACAGATGGGTTTTGGCTTTTTATCCAATTTGCCAGCCTGTGTCTTTTGATTGGGGCATTTAGCCCATTTACATTTAGGGTTAATATTGCTATGTGTGAATTTGATCCTGCCATTTTGATGCTAGCTGGCTGTTTTGCCCGTTAGTTGATGCAACTTCTTCATTGTGTTGATGCTCTTTACCATTAGGTATGTTTTTGGAGTGGCTGGTACTGGTTGTTCCTTTCTATTTTTAGTGCCTCTTTCAGAAACTCTTGTAAAGCAGGCCTGGTGGTGATGAAATCTCTGAGTTCTTGCTTGTTCGTAAAGGATTTTATTTTTCCTTCACTTATGAAGCTTAGTTTGGCTGGATATGAAATTCTGGGTTGAAAGCTCTTTTCTTTAAGAATGTTGAATATTGGCCCCCACTCTCTTCTGACCTGCAGGGTTTCTGCTGTGAGTCTGATGGGCTTCCCTTTGTGGGTAACCTGACCTTTCTCTCTGGCTGCCCTTAGTTTTTCTCCTTGATTTCATCCCTGGTAAATCTGACGATTATGTGCCTTGGGATTGCTCTTCTTGAGCATATACCACGTTGTCCTTAAAAACTCTGGAATGCTTGAGGAGACTGATTTCAGTAATAATAAAACTCCATCTCCTGCACAGCCAGCTCTGAGTGAATTACTCTTTCTCTATTGCAATTTCCCTGTACTGGTAAATCACCTCTGTCTAGGCAGCAGGAAGTGTGAGAACCCACTGGGCAGTTGGTTACAGGAGGTGACCTTCCTGATGCCTTATTTGACTTTTCCTACATTTACTAACCATCTTTCATAACAATACTTTTCATATTAGCCACTCCCTAATTTCTGTCTTATTTTCTTTTACTTGGTGGGAGATAACTTATTTATGTTATTAGAAAAGGCAAAATGTGTAATTTCATTTTTATTAAAACATTTTTTCTTAGCATTTAAACAATGGCTACTTTCTGAGTTTATTTACATAATTTAATAAAAGCCATATTAATGTTCCTGTTGTATGTGTGTCAGTAACTCTGACTGATAAAATATTTGAAGAAACAAAGTAAAATGGAGACATTTGCATGAAGGTAGGGGTCTTGTAGTCAAAAGGCACAATATTGTTATTCTTCAGAAGTGGAACACTAAAGAACATTTTGAAGTTGCCATCTGGAGTAATAATAAGCTCAGTAAAATAGCAGATGTCAAGGCCAGTTTCTCCTAGTCAAAACCAAATGTTACAAGTAACTGAATTTTTCACTGGGGGACAATTTGTTTTGGGGGAACTTTTTTAGTTTCTCACAATCCCAAATCTCTCATTTGTATCTCCCAAACTGCCCAAAGCATGGTTATCATCTCCCTGAATGATCTTTTTCTCATTGTAAAAAATAGTACTGTGTTATTGAAGACAGATTGTTGTTAAACCAGTTTCCCTCCTGTCATAATCTCTTTAATTGTTGAAAATGACTCAGGTGGGAAGTGGATTTAAAGTGAGGTGATTATTGGGATATGTAACTGAATAACAATTTCATATTTTATCTTTCCTTTAAATTCACTTGGAGTCTTTTCAATATCACACATAGGTTGATTAATCTTAGATTCTTTTCTAATATAGCACTTATGTTTTTATACTTTAAACAAACCTCAAATAGTCTTACAATCTTACTAAAATAATTTTCAAACTTCTTACAGGCAACCATAATATAAGCACTTTGGTGTATTTCTAACATCACCTATTAACATACTTTTAATTCATAGTTTTAACTTCTGGCAAAACAAAATTTAGAAAGTATTTTTAGACCCTCAGATAACTTATTCAGGTTCCAAACTATCAAAATAACCCACATAGAAATAAATTCATCTGATAGTACCTGTATTTATTCATTAACATACCTCATTCAATGTTATTAACTGATTATCTTCTACGTCACATCCAACTGAAATGACATACAGAATAAATAAAAATAATTTGCAGTATGTTAAAAAGAAATTATACATTTTGATTTCTTATATATTTTTCTTCAAGCTCATTGTCACTTAAAATATCCTCAATACATTCTGCAGATCGTATTCAAGTCCTTGACTATCCTTGCATCTAAACTAAAAATAAAGTTGAATATTTATCTGAATGTAAAGTGATTTTTTTTTAATTTTATCAGATTTTTTTTCTTACATGAGGCCTATCTGTAAGCATCTCAAATTTTCAGTCAGTTTACTGAACATGAAAAGCAAAATATTCTATGACTCAGTTATCTTATATTTTTTGATGAGCTATCTTTCAAAATATAATTTTACATTGAAAAGTAAATTTTATAATCAATTTTATTATAGACATTTTCATAAATTTAAAATTAGTATTCTTAACCATATGACAAAGATGAATATAAATCAAAGCTACCATTCACTATAAGTCATTAAGATTTTAATAGTATGAAGAGTTTATTCATCTATTTACTTACATGAATAATCAGCTCATTTATTTCTATCATTGGAGGGAAAATATTGGGGAGTATATTTTAAGTGGTAAGCTAGGTGATATATATTTTGATTTTAAATCTAGTCACTGAAAGATGTTTTGTAGCAGATTAACAGTTCTGATTTTTTTTTAATTTCAATTCAATTAGCTAGTTTTCACTAGTTTACTGATTAAAAGAAGAGCAGAGGCATGCTCACCAGTAGGAAAAGAAGTATGGAATATATTTTTGACACTTTATATTAGGAAAAACTATGTGTGTTATTAATAGTCAAAGTTAGAGCAATTTTTTTGGCATACTCAAGAAAAGTTTATTGTGAAAATATTCCATGAATCTATACATTTTCCAAATATTTAATCTTTTTCCTTGCTTGAAATTTTCCCAAACATTATGTGATTTATTTTGTATCATGTTTATTATAGTTGCACAATAAATATATTTTTAAAGGTAACTAATAAAATATGTGAATTAAAAAAATAAGCTAATGTCAGTCAAATTAATTGCAAAAATAGGAAAATTATATATATTAAAAATGTCTTAGAAATGTTAAGTTATCTTTTTAAAAACATGCATTTCATGAAACAGGTAAAGCATGTTGAGTATACATGCGGTAGGAGAACAGGCCCTGGAGACAGAGAACTTAAGGTTGATTCACACTGACTTCTTAGAAATAAGTCAAAAAGAAAATCCCAACTTTTCACCCACAAATAACAGAAGAACAGAGGCTACCCCTTTGCAACCATCCTCCTTTCTGCATTTCAGATGAGAAATGGAAAGTACCTATGATTGGTCCCCTCCTGCAATCAATCAGACTGGTCATGGGCCTAGTCTTTTTTAGCATAGTGTGTAACTTTGTAACTTCACTTTGGTGTCTATTGGTTACCTTCTGTGACCAATCAGACTGGTCATAGACCACTCCTTCATTTACATAGTGTGTAAATGAAGTAACAAATGGGAAACCTCTGGAGAGTATTTAAACCCCAGAAAAGTCTGTAACCAGTGCTTTTGAGCCATTTGCTCAAGCCCCCTCCCACTCTGTGGAGTATACTTTCATTTCAACAAATCTGTGTTTCATTTCTTTATTCTTTCATTACTTTGTGCATTTTGTTCAATTATTTGTTCAAAATGCCAAGAACCTGGATGACTTATAGAGATCTTCCACTGGTAACATACACAGTATTACCATAGCCCAATGACCTTCCACTAAAAATTTCAAATTACTTCATAACATCAACAACATTTAAATTAGACAACTAAACTTGGATATTATTGTAGAGGTCTATATAAAAGGTATATTTATTCTAAATGACAATATCTGGTCTCATAATTTCTGAGTGATCAAATTTTAACTCAACAGATTAAAAATATATTTGTGGATTTTTGAGACTCTGGAGAAAAACCGACATGCTGTTTTTTATTTTTAAATGTTTACAGACTCAGGTGGTACATGTACAGGTTTGTCACATAGATGTATTGCAAAAATGGTAAGATTTGGGCTTCTAGTATACCCATTGCTTAAGTAGTAAACATTATACCCATAGGTAATTTTTCAACCTTTACTACCCTCCCACCATATGCTTTCCTTAAACGTGAATAAAGTTATTAACTTTTAAACCTACTAAACTTTAGTGCCAAAATGTTCAATAGGGTTTTTCCTCTTAGCATTTTGAAAAACAACATTTTATCTACTGATGATTTTGTTTCTTTTGTAGTTAGAGTAGGTATGAAAAGTTGTAGTAGAAAAAGATTAAGTAGATGTCAACAGCATTGTCCATCATCCCTACGGCCTTTGTCCTGGTTATGGATGCAACCTTGTAAGTATAGTTTGTGTGTCAAACATAATTTGACACAGATCAATTGATATAAGTTTCTATCTATTGATATAGGTTTTTATTGTGAGATTTAGTCTTCCCTTCATACAGTATTTATATTAATTTTATCTGTGCTTTAAATTTCTATCATTATTACAGCATTACTAATAGTGTGGGCATTTAATTGTTTTATATTTCAGTGAATCATGTATATCTTAACAGATTTCCCTAATGTCTCCCTAACAGAAAAATATGTTTTCTAATTTTAATATTGCCTTATTGTATGATGTTGATTATAATAGCTATCATAATTATTTTTATTTTCTAATTTATTTATTTATTTTGAGATGGAGTCTCAGTTTGTCACCCAGGCTGGAGTGCTGTGGAGCAATCTTGGCTCACTGCAACCTCCACCAACCAGGTTCAAGCGATTCTCCTGCCTCAGTTTCCCAAGTAGCTCAGATTACAGGCAAGCACCAGCACACCCAGCTAATTTTTTTGTATTTTTAGTAGAGACAGGGTTTTGCCATGTTGGTCAGGCTGGTCTTGAACTCTGGACCTGAAGTGATCTATCCTCCTTGGTGCTGGGATTACAGGTGTGAGCCAACACACACAGTTGATTTTTTTTTTTTTTTTTTTTTTTGAGACAGAGTCTCACTCTGTGGAGTGCAATGGTGCAATTTCAGGTCACTGCAACCTCCACCACCCTGGTACAAGTGATTCTCATGCCTCAGCCTCCCAGGTAGCTAGGATTACAGGCATGCCCCACCATGCCCAGCTAATCTTTTTTGTATTTTTAATAGATATGGGGCTTTACTGTGTTGGCCAGGCTGGTCTTGAACTCCTGGCCTCAAGTGATTAGGCTGCCTTAGCATCTCAAAGTGCTGGGATTACAGGCATGAGCCACTGTACCCTGCCCACTTTTCTTACATATTAAGATGTTCTGAAAAGACCTGACTTGGGAAAAAAACTTCTCATTTTTTAAATGAATTATAGGGTAGCTATATGAATATATACTAAAGTACTTGAGAAATATAGCTTATATCAAAAAAATATGAAATAATAAAGCTTTCAAATCAATTGACACATCTTCCTTCTGTCCACTGCATATTTTTCTTAGATGTGTGAATTCTGACCAATATGGTAAATATTGTTCCTGTTTTGTTTCCAAACCTTATATAAGTAAATTTTAAAGAAAATAAAATGGTACAATACATATTTAAAAAACATCAGTGAACAATTTTAAACATTGTAATGTGATATTCCTTAATTTTTGACTAACAGATAATGCGATTTGCACTCCATCCCCTGCTGCAACACACACACACACACACACACACACACACACACACACGCATGCACGCACGCATGCGCATGAAAATATTGCAGTTACTTTAGATTCTTCAGGACAGGGAACAGTGTGTGTGTTAACAGCTAGTCTTACAAGAAAACATATTGAGATTTTGCTTTATTGAATCAAGAGAAAAGGAAAATTTCCTTAAGTAACTTCATTTCATTCAATCAGTAATGTGCTTCGCAGGGATGGAAGAACTGGGAGAGTAGAAATAAAAAGGTCTAAATAATGAAGTACAGAACTCCCAATTTATAGTAAAGAAAGGCTAAACAAAGAGAAAGGAGACAGATTAAAAGGTTTAAGAATGACCAAGCATGGTGGCCCACGCTTGTTGTCCCAGCCACTCAGGACATCCTCCAGCTGCAGTGGGAGGATCGCTTAAGCTGGGAAGTCCAGGCTGCAGTGAGTCATGATTGTGCTTCTCTACTATAGCCTGGGTGACATAGTGAGACCCTGTTTCTAAAATAAAATAAAATAAAACAAGAGTAAAGGAATTGGCGCTCTCCACGAGTCTGAAACATAGTATAGTGTAAGTATTGAATATATATATATAGGAATCCTATACTTTTAAAAATATTATAACATTGTGCATATAAAATAATTTTTGGCTTGGCCGAGTTCTAAAAATTTTAATATATAAAGTAATATATACATTATTTATCTTTTTATTTGATATAATCTATTAAAATTTTATAAAATTAGCAATCAGGAGAAAAGTAGATACAGAAACACAAATTTATACCAGCATATGCCAAATCTGTAACATACATTTATATTTCTTGCAATTTCCAGTGAAATGCTTAGCAGTGTCACTCAGTGCTATTTGAATACTTTCTGGATGTCTGAATAAACAGAAATAAACAAATCATTTACTTCAGAATGGTTTTCCACTGCTATCTTAGATTATTTTAACTAATTGCAATGAGCATCAAATATATATTTACTCAAGAATCTACCTGTGGAGTCATAGACATGTGATTTTGGAAAGCATATTCAAGATTGGGTGTCAAGTTAAGATAATTTTAATATGAGTGATATTTTGCTTCATTTAGAGAGATGATTTCCAGAAGGTAAAAAATTATATTTAAAGTCAACATGGTATTGTATTGTACTAAATATACTTTGGGGGATTATATATGAGTTTTCACTATGAAAATCATATGTGAGAATTATTTGATCCATTAAATCAAGAAAATGCATCATTAAAAGCTTAAAATAGTAGATAAGCTAAAACTTGTAAAACTAGGTAGATTAAAAAACATGAATTTTAATCATTTCATTAAATTTTACTTTTGCTTAATGCTTTTCATTTAGGAGATCTCCAACATTGTGTATTAATTTACTTTTGTATAGACACTGCGTAATATTCTCTTTTTCTTCAGCAAATGTCATGAAATAGTTAATAAGACATTTTTAGACAGCATCTATAGAATCAATTATCACTTTTTTTCATAGGTATAAAATTTGAATGGATTCCATCTACACTATTTCTCAACTAGAATATATTGCTTTGGATGAATATATTGCTTTTGATGAATATGTTTCACACCAACATATTCTTTAGGGAAAGGTACAAGTTAATATGAGTAAAATAATAATAAACTATAATAATTAAATTAATTTCTTCATCAAAGAGAGAAAACAAAAGCTGGCAATTTAAAACAATTTCGTGTGATGCAGATTATTCTGTGTAACCAGTAATGCGGATGAGCTGAGTAAGTTACTAGTAGGTTGACATAATTGAAAATAACACATAAGAGAAAGGTTTCAACTGAAATAAAGAGAAACATGTAGGAGAGAACAATAAGAACAAGAAGCCAGAAAGTCATTTGTGACTCAGTGCATAGTAAGATTGCACAGCTCAAAATAGAGACCTAGAATGCCTCCCACTGGAAATGTTCAGTCATATCCCAGAAATAATTAGCATTTCTCTTGAAACATAATATTGCATAGCACAACATTTTATAATAAAATTTAAAATATGGAAGGAATCTCATTTAAATTTTTTCTTTATTTTTCATCTTACAGTTTTATTGTTTAAAAATTCTTGCTATCAAATATTTTTTTGCTTATTGTGCCTTAGTTTGCCAAATTGTCTCCTGGATTCCCTACGTGTTTTAAAAAATATGTTTTGGCTGGGTGCAGTGGCTCATCTCTGTAATCCCAGTACTTTGGGAGACCAAGGAGGAAGAATCACGAGGTCAGGGTTTGAGACTAGCCTGGCCAATATGGTGACACATTTCTACTAAACATACAAAATTAGTTGGGCATGGTGGCACATACCTGCAATCCCAACTACTTGGGAGGCTGTGGCAGGAGAATTGCCTGAACCCAGGAGGCGGAAGTTGCAGTGAGCCGAGATCTTGCCATTGCACTGGCAACAGAGTGAGACTCCATCTCATAAGAAAAAAAAAAGAAAAAAACAGAAAGATATATTTTAAATATCTTGTTAAAGTATGAGGATTTTTCCAAAAACTATTCCAAAAACATATTATTTAACTAATTATTTAGGGACATATCTTTATTGTTTCATCCCCAACTCAGTGAACAATACAATCTCTGGCATATTGAAGCTACCCTGACTAATATTCTCCTATAAAACCTCCTAAATTATACTCTCCTATAAAACCATAATGCAGAGAATGACGTTTAGGAAATTAACATTAATGCATTATTACCCATTAATCCAAAGTTACCCTTAAGTTTCACCAATCATCCTAAAGATGTTCTTAATAAAAAAAATTACATACTTTAAAATTGTATGTTGCCTTTTGTTGTCATGTCTCTTAGTTCACCTTAGTCTGAACCAGTTCTTCTGACTTTCTTGAAGTTTCAATCTTGTCACATTTGAATTGTAAAGAACAATTATTTAGTAGTATGAACTAAAAATAATGTTTGTCAGGTTGTTCAGTTCATGATTAATACAAATTGTATGTCTTTGGAATACGACGGGCATGGTGGTGTGCTTCTGTGCTTACACACTACTTACAAAAGTCACAATTTCAATTTGTTCTATTATTAATGTCACACATTTTGAATGCTTATTAATGTCTGTGATGCTTCCACAATAAAATATTACTTTTTATCCTCAAATTAATTATTTTGTGGAAGGTAATTTGTTACTTTTTTAGTATCCTGTTCTCACTTTTGTAGTATTTATTATTCATTTATATCAGTATGTGCCATGATTTTCTGCGTGTTCAACTGGTTACAACTAAAGGAACAATTTACTCTGATGCTCAAAATGTACAAACTTGGACAGTGAGAGGTCCTTCAAGTTTCTGCTATGACCCCTCATTATTTGAGTGATTCTTTGTTTTTTGAAACTACACAAAAAGTTACAAGTTCACTTTGTATTGCTCCTTTCCCAACTTTCAAAAGTCATTTTTCTAAGGAGTAATGGTTTCTTTTAATTTAAAATTATATGTACATCCCAACATTTGTGACTTAGGTGTGTTTATGTTTATTACTTTGGGGATCATAGCTCTTATATTCATCTTCTCTTCAGCTCTCTCTTGCGTAGAAAGGAAATATATGAGTAAATATGCAGAAACATATATTCATATATTAACAACACACACATTTATTTTCCTTTCTATATCTATATATATCAATAAGTCATAATTTAACAATGACATTTTCCATTCCAATTTAATACCTTTCATTTCAAGGTTTATTTATTCTGATTTTCACCTTTTCTAACTGTGATTAGCCTGGCTCCATTTAAATAGGTTTATTAAATTATTTGAGAAATTATTCCAAAGTTACCTAGTCTCCCATTACTGCTGCTATCCTCTTCCCCACATAAATACACTTTTCCCTTTAGATTTTTTTTTTTTTTTTGAGAGAGAGTCTTGCTCTGCCGCTCAGGCTGGAGTGCAGTGAAGCGATCTCGGCTCACCACAACCTTGGCCTCCCGGGTTCAAGTGATTCTTCTACCTCAGCCTCCCAAGTAGCTGGGACTATAGGGGCACACCACAATGCCTGGCTAATTTTTGTATTTTTAGTAGAGATGGGCCAACACTATGTTGGCCAGGCTGGTCTTGAACTCCTGGCTTTGTGATCTGCCCACCTTGGCCCTTCAAAGTGCTAGGATTACAGGCGTGACCCACCATGTCCAGTCGAATACACTTTAGATTTTACTGAGACTCTGATACACACTTGGGCACTGCCAACACGCCTATTGATATAGTTTGGGTATTTGTCCCTCCCTAAAGCTCATATAGAAATGTATTCACCAATGTTAGAGGTGTGGCCTGGCAAGAGGTGTTTGGATTATGGCTTGGTGCTGTCCTTCTGATAGTGATTTGTCATGAGATCTGGTCATTTAAAAGTGTGTGGCACCTCCCCACCTTACTCTCTCATCTTCTGTTTTCACCATGTGGCATGCCTGCTCCCCCTTTGCTTTTTGCCATTATTGGAAACTTCGTGAGGCCTCCTTAGAGCAGATGCTGGCACTGTGCTTCCTGTACAGCCTGTAGAATGGTGACCCAGTTACACCTCTTTTCTTTATAAATTATTTGACATCAGATATTTCTTTAAAGCAATACAAGAATGGTCTAACACATGCAATGAATATCTGTTTCCTGCCTCCCGGCCACGTGGATACCCAGTCTGACCAGTGAGTACATCAAAACCCTTTGCTATGAAATGAAACTATGGACATCCTTCTAATTCTGTCATGCCGTGTCAGACACCACTTCTGTGTAGATTCCTCCTCACCAAGTGTGGAATTTGAGACCTCATGACAAGGCAACTCAAGTACGGAAACTGGATAACCAAAGAATTACAGCTCCACTCAGTAGTAGCCCTGCAGGACTGCAGGAAAGGAGTATCTTCCCAATGTGCAAGACTTCAATCAATGCAGCAGGAAAGAAAACTAGACAAATGCATGAAACTCCACTGAATCATTAGCAACAAGAAATTGTTTTCTAGTCAGAAACTTAGAGGGCATACGATTAGAAAACTGGTTACAGAGAGTCCTGCAAGACAGATAAGGTTAATAAGCCTCTAAATGATCAGGACTGTGAAGATATCTATCTCCCTGAACAGATTAAATGTATCCCAAATGTGTAAAAATGTAGGGAAAACAATAAATTCTTA